>JAFBJT010031965.1:76482-87196 GCA_016785325.1 Chascanopsetta lugubris | reverse complement strand
AAGGTGAGAAATCAAGCAAAGAGACGAAAAGGAAAAACTTGAAATATTTGCATGAAACCGAGACAAGAAGCTCACAGGAACTCAACCTAATCTTTGGGCACCCAACAAGGGATGGTTCTGCAGGGTCAGCAGTTCCCTGGACCAGCTATACTCATATACTGTATATATATATATATATATATATATGTGTGTGTGTGTGTGTGTGTGTGTGTTTGTGTTAGTGATGGGAATTTCGACTCAGGGAACTGGTTCTTTTGGCTCGGCTCACTATAAAGAGCCGGCTCTTTTGTTTCCCAATTTGCTCCTCATATTTTTTTGTTGCATAAACTTATTACAAAATTATGTCTATTGTGAAAAATGTATTACTCACATAAAAATGTACATTATATCAAATGTTTATCGTTTAAATGGCTTTATTTAAATCCTAATTGAACTGCTACAAAAATATATTATGATATAATAATATATCCAAAATAAGATCCAAAAACAAAGACCCATCTAAATAGACAACAAGGTCAAATCTCTGCATGTACATTTCTAACTATTTACAGTCAAACAACACAACATCAACACAACATAAATAGATCAAATCAACAGATGACAACAGTGATGGATCGCCATGGATTCATGGTGTCGTCAGGAACCAGTTTCTATGGAACAAAGTCAAACAAAGAGAAAGGAGAATATTTAATTCCCATGTATGTTATCTACAAACTCAGATCAAGGATGGAGCTATAAAGTCCATAGAATTTGCATATGATGAGAACTAAATAGAGCCCCCCACTTCAGGAAAAATATCCCTAAGGGGAGGTGTCTAAAAAAGGGTGGGAAGATTAGGATTATTGAATTGTGGCAGCAGTGAGGCCTCCTTTTGATCGCCACCAAGACTAAGGAGATGGTGCTGGACTTCAGGAGAGGAAAGTCTGCACATGGCAGGGAGGCCACTGAGGTTGTCCAGTACTGAGGAGTGCTCTCGCACAACAAGCTAATCTGGTGTGCAAGCGTGGATCCTGTGTATAGGAAGAGCTAGAGCCAACTATTGTTGCTCAAAGTTGGGTCTTGGTGTTTCGATGAAATTTGCTCCTCGTGTTCAACCAGACTGTGGAGCAAAGTGTCTTGTTTGATGGTGCAGTTACCAAAACGCCTGGACAGGTTGGTTAGAGAGGCCAGCTCCATACTGAGCAGAGGAGTGGACTCAATCAATCAATCAATCAATCAAAGTTTATTTATAGAGCCCGCATTTACAAATCACAGTTAGTCTCACAGGGCGGGAACATCCTCTGTCCGCAGAGCCTCAGAAGAGTCGGAAAAACTACCGAGGGAAAACAAAGAAAAGGTAGAAACCTGAGGGAGAGAGACAGTGAGGGATCCGCTGCAGGACGGACAGACGTTACGTAGAATGTTCACTAACAATACAAACATTAGAATGTGAATGACTAAATGTGTAAGTGAATGTAGTGGGGGGCTCACTGAGTACCAGGGAGGGGGCTGCACACAGGACAAGCTGCAGGACATAATAAATAATGATGTTCATCCTCCCCACAACATCCAGGCTGGACAGAGGACAAAAAGAAGATTTTTAACCATGTAACCATTAAGGCAAATTCAGAGAATGCTTAGAGAAATCCTCTTGGGCATTGAGTGAGATAAGATGTTGAATAAAAAAGAGTGTCATCATGGGTTCAATAAATAAATACATACATTTTAATTTGCATTCCTAATAATCAGGAAATGGACCTAACAACATGACGACCTGTGCCCTTAGAAAGAAGAACCTTAAAGAGTATGGGAGCAGAGCCCCACTTCCGTTTCCAGCTTACCAGTTTCTTCACTTCACATTTACATTGTTTCCTGTTTATCCTTCATTGCATCCATCAAAAAAGCACAAGGTAAAATGAGGACCAACTATGAAAGTCTACTGGACTTATCCTTAATAACTAAGATTGATTAAAAAAAGGTCTTTTTTCACAATGTCCTGGTGTGTACAAATCAGTTCACATGTATCTCTACACAAACCCAAGAGTAAAAGTAAACTTTTTATTGGACATCACAAAAGAACACAAACTATAATTTGCTACTTGCCCTCCAGAACCATAAAATGTTGTGTTCTGCAGAAAAGAACTCAGTTTCCTTTATTTTGCATAAAATGTGAGGGGGATACGAATCGTCCGACTCTTAAAGACAAACAGGCAATCGCCACATAAGGAGGAAAGACACAAGATGCTGCACAAAAGGCACAAAAACACATAATTGCCTGCACGGATTGTGTGCTTTTTGAAAAGACATCCAACCTGAGTGTCTCTTTTCTTTCTTTGATGCTCTCCAACTTGAAAGGAAGTTCAAACTGTGGACAAGAGAAGGGTTTACAGTGGACATATTTATCCATCAGATTGCGAAAGAGGCAGTCTGTACAGAGCGGAGAAAATCACTCAATTCAGAAAGAAGTTCTGATGCAGGTACTTCCACCATACAGGTGTTTACAAGCAGGATCTGTTTCTTGTAGCGTAGGCGCACTAAGGAGTGAACGAGCCCTCTGAGCTTCCGTAGCACTGCTGCTCCGGATTCTCCCTGGTGCAGTTCATGTAGCAGAAGCGTTGGCTGAAAATAATATGAACAATTATTTTCTTAGCTCACTTTAGCTCAGATTCCCTGAAATGTTCAGTCTTTACAGTAAGTAATGAATGATTTCCTTCTTGAATGAAGAATGTGACCTTAAAAGTGCAGTGTGTAAGATTTGGTGACATCTACTGGTGGAGTTACATATTATATCCATCACCTCACTCTTGCCATTCGAGCATGCGGGAGAATCTATGGTAGCCCTCAGATGTCATTAATGCTCACTGGATGTTTAGTATGTCCATTCTGGTTTATTCATCATTAATCATATGATATGATCAACAAAATCAAACTAAACGTCTGCATGTGAAGCATATGAAGCTCTTCAGTTTTCAGTTGAACACTCGATTTCTGATCTGCTCTCAAAACTTTGAGTTCCATCAGCAAGGAGGAAATAGATGCAAGTATCCACAAATGGAGTCAAAGCGGATTTGCAGGAAGATATATGCTTCATTCCACAATGCAAAGCCACCAAGCATGTAAAGAAGGGTGTGTGTGTGTGTGTGTGTGTGTGTGTGTGTGTGGGCGGGGGTTGTGCCTCTGTGCATGTTATAAATAACACCTGGGGAATGGTCTCCGGTGCAACGTTCCCTCATGAAATATGATTTTATAAATCCCAACCAAAAATGATATTACCCAGATAAGCTCAGGGCGTAAGTGATCCGCAGAATCAGTGTCTGATAGTTTAACTTCAGCACCTCTGCAGGTAATTCTGATGCAAATGTGCAAGAAGACTCAGATAAATGCCTTTGGCTGGTGAATGAGGTCCAAGTTGGAGTAAGCTTTATATGTTTCAGGGGGAGTGAGGGGGAAAGAAGATGCAGAGTGGTAGTGAATGAGGAAACATCAAATCCTAAACAAAAGGTGGAAGGCAGCTCTGCTGACTGGTCTTAGCGCATTGTGACAGGCTTCCATATATTTCATGTGTATCATCCCCAGTCCTCATCCTCCCCTCATTCCTTCCTACCCCTCTATCTCCCATTCACCACAAATCAGCTTCTCTTCCGGGTTCTGAACGTCCCACGCACACATTTGACCCTCAGACGTCTCTGACCGTATCTTCTTTGAATGGCTGTCGTACTGTCCTTTAAGAATAAGAGCAAAGGGATGAAAGGGCAGAGACGTCACGGACATGAACGGCTTGATGCCCATTTTTCCAAAACTATTACTTTACATTTATCTTGTACTTTCAAAATTAGATCTTGTCTTTGATACCATTGTTTTTTTTTCTTACTATTGCCAATAATCTTCTTTAATCTGCAAAACGCCATTAATGAGTTACTGTTTTTCCAAAAATACTTTTTTCTTCCTCAGGGTTTGTGAATGAAAGTTTAAAAAAATGCTATTTACATCCCATGGTGTAAATAGCGCTATCCTCAACTCTCATGCCTGAGGATGCTGGAGAGCCCATGGTATCCCTGAATTGAATCCTGAATTATCATTCAAGTTTAAATTGTCTTAAGTTGGTCTTGGGTTCCACATGGTGTACGTTGAGGTATAGTTGGGCAAGACACTGAACCCTCCATCGTCCGATGTTCTCATAGATACATGTCCTACGTGTCGCATATATGTGACCGGCTGAATGTGAACTGTACTGTGAAGCTCCTTGAACGGTCTTGTTAGAACGCTCTCATGGCAATGATCCAAATGCACGAGGACAGGACACAGACTAAAGTTAATAAGAGTTTTAATGACTTGGCAAAACAAAATTAATAGGAGCAAAATGTGGCTCAACTAAAATCTATTTATTTAGATGAAACAATCAACAATAATCTACAAGTCGAAACTGAAACAAAACCTCACTCAACGCAATAGGCGGAGGCTCAACAGGACGTGGCTCTGACGCTGACGTGGCCTGGACGATACGTAACTGACAGACAAAGGGAGAGGGGAGCTTAAATAAGGAGAAGGGAACCAGGACCAGGTGCAGACACTCAGGGAATCAGCACAGGTGCAGACACTCAGGGAGTCAGACAGGACACAGACAAGGCAGACAGAGTGCAGACAGACCAGGACCCTCGCCAAAATAAAACAGGAAGTGGACAAAACATGACTAAACTCAAACTAAGAACACAAACGCAACAAACACAGCTGACAGTGCACAACAGGTCTTCATTCGACTTGATAAAGCGCTACATTAATACAGACACTCTTCCATTTAAGCTCCTCTTTAAAAAATGGGGGTACACCATGGCCATTGAACGGGCCCTCCTCCCTTTCATTGATATGATCATCTCATTTCACGAGCCATTCATTCAGGTGATCAGCACCGTTCTACAAAGAAAAACAATAAAACCACCTGGTATTGTAGTTCTGCCAACATAAGATCCTTCTGTTAATACAGAAGAGCCTATCTTAATCAATAACCATCCTCCAGGGGCCTGTTCTGAATTTTTACCTCACATCAGATGAAGTGGTGATTGTACGTGACGTTTATATGCTGCAAATGGATGCAAAGTATGAATGTTTGAGTGACTGGGTGAACATAAACTGTACTGTAAAGGGCTTTGAGGGGTCTTTAAGACTCGATAAAGTGCTTTATAAATACAGAGCATTTACCATTTACATATTTCATCACTGGACTCAATTGGCATCATGTTCAGTCGCCCACACAATCTCACGATCACACTGGAACTAGATCGATCATAACCGTAATAATGGTGCGCCCACTTACATTGACTCTTTATTGTCTTTCGACTGCTGAGTTACCTTCAGCCTTCACTTTCACTCCAGCATGTCTGGAGACTCGCTCCTGGAAGTCAGAGCCATGGCTAGATTCAAGGCAGACGCTCCCTAAGTTTGTAATGCTCTGCCCTGTCTTAAAACGTCAAGTCCTCCGCTCCTCTCAGCTGCGTGAAACTGACAATAACACTGACATTCATTCAGCTCAGAATGAGAAAATACACGTATGAAGCTCTGCTCAAACTGAAGGTCCTCGAGTGTTGAAAGTCAGGCCTCTGATATAATTCACACACGCTTGAATTAATCAAATCTCTCCTCAACAAAACAACTTTAGATTGAGTCACTGCTGTTTGTGTGTGTGTGTGTGTGTGTGTGTGTGTGTTGATATCGCACACATACACAGATGCTAATGCCTTTCAAATTAACTCCACAATCCACCCTTCCTTTAAATCTGGAATTCTACTGAATGGTGAAATTGAAAATCCTTGTATTGATGTCATCTCACTGTGATACAGTGATCATTTATTCTGCCTATTATCAACCATGCCATGCCTTTATATGTGAAATGGCCCCCTGCTGTTTCAGTCTCCCTCAAAGCCCATACCAGCCATTGTAAGTGCATACTAATAAATGTCTTGACAAGCCCAGACCTCAGGATCAATTAGCACCTGAATGTTGGACTGCGGGTGGAATGAATGGGAGCTGTTAGTCGGGCATTAGATTGTGAGTGTTGCGTTAATCGCCCGCGGTAAGCACACAGCCAACTACGCATTTTCACTCTCGGATCCAGTAAACTGAAGTCATTCATTGAATTTCCTGTGTGCCCCTGACCAGCTCTTGAAGGAGGTCTCGTGGTCTGGCATTAGCTACTTCTCAGACTGAACAGGATGTCAAAATAAATCAGAATTATTCTTACTGATTGTGAAAATGTGGGGTATGTCACTATCAACTACATTTACATGAGGAGGGGGTCCTCTCTATGGGGGGCTTTTAACAGAAGTAAAAGTGAATGTAGTGAAGAACTTTTGAGTTTTAATGACAATTCAAGTCGACCATCTGTTCTCCTGCTTGCACATCCACTGCACTTTATCTCTGGTGCCTAGATTCATTTACAATGCTGCATATTCATACTTTGTCCTTTTTTATTTCTAGTATATATGTCTTTATTATATGTTTATTATAACTTGTTGATTATAACTTTGTGGCATTCTTTGGGGGCGGCAAAATAAGAATTTCATTGTACAGGGAAACACTGCTTCCTCACTGTGCACATGATCATAAACACTTTGAACTTGAACTTGAACTAATCACTCACAGACACATGCATGTTCTTGTTTGTTTGACCTTGTAAATCTATGTTGAGTTATTACTTGTTCTGCTTTTCATTCTTTGTTTGTACTTAAGTTTTATTGCTGAACGAAAATACTTTTTTGCCTTTTTCTTGAAGTAGATATATATGGGTCGAAATTGACCCATAACACCATAGATGTTACTATAGTTAATGATATTAAAATGAAAAAAAATATATAAAACAAATGTATTTAAGAGATGTGTACTAATACCCCTCAGTAATAGTCAGGTAACACAACAACCTCTTATTTATTTATATGATTCTCTTGAGGTTAATTTTACAATTTTATAGTGACAAAGAAAGGCCCAGAGGCCCACACCAAAAATACTCAAACCAATATTTTCATGGATATTGAAGTCTAACAAGATAACCAAGAGAAGAGAAACACATTGGAGAATTGATTTCAGGGTAATTCACAGCTGATTTGAACCCGTTACATACGCTGGGTTTGTGAAAGCGAACACGCAAGTCAGCTACTGCAACTTTATGTGCTCGTCTAAACATGTAGGTAAAGGTATAAACACGTAATCTTTGAGGAGCTCTCCTGTGTAATAGATGCAGCTATGAGGAAGGGAACACATACATCAGAATCTTCCAAGTGCTCCAGAGCGAGTGTCTCCCAGCCTGAGGAACGACGAGTGGCCTTAATGAAGTTAGACAAGCCAGAATACATGCACAAGAAAGATTTTAAATATTGATGCCATTGCACAACTACATACATAGGTTGCGGTCGGCCAGTTAGCTCTCGATGGCTCTGGTGCAAAACAGTGGCACGAGGGCGATGACTCGGCTCATCAGAGGTGATCGTTAATTCTCTGAGAGGCACGAACAAAACGCTCACACCGTTTGAATTAAAGGGGCTGTCTTGTCTGTCTTCACAGCTTCAATTTATTACTGCACTATTCATTTATTCTCAGACCGTAAATTATTCACAGGGACACATAATTATCAGCTGGTGATTTTCTGTCATACAGGTAAGCAAAGGATCAATGAGCTTTTATCCAAAGGGCTCCATCATGGTACAGGTGGCCTTTTTGGGGGCCTGAAATAAATGGTATCATAAATGTTCAAAGACAGTGTATGGTGGTGTTATTGCAAGTGATCAATATGCTGCGTCCTTTTGCCACAGCTTATTTGAATATGATGCATCATTAGCGCTACAAAATCAAACAGTTCACAGAAATGGACAAACTCACATGATATTAAAAAAGTGTAATGAGTGGCCAGCCAAGACCTGAGGTGGTGGGTGAGTGAGGAGATGTAACGGGGTTGAAAATGGGTTTATGTTCTACATTCTATAAACATGAGGGACGCAGCAGCTTCTAAGAGCAGTGCAGCTTTGACTCCGAGCCGTCTCAGTTGAATAAATCCCGGGGTCAAACTTACATACGGGGTCCACCGTGGCAGGGTATTCAATTATTCAGCCGGCCGGGGACTGCCGAGACGAACCAGATCAAGCAGGCCGGTTGATGCCAGCAACACACCAGAGACCCAGCCGCATCCACTCCAGAAGACTGTAAACAGCATCTTCAAACTACAGACACTTGTTTATCTAAAAAGCAGCAACCAGGAGACGCTGTGAAAAAACAGAAAATAACACATTTCTCACATTAATTCTTGACATGAGGGTGAAGCAAAGTGAAATGCCTGGAGTCTGGGATGAACTTTGATCACCACCATCAGTGCGTCTGTTTGAGTTGAATGGTATTTACAGTTCAATGTGTGGTTTTCTGCATCAGGATACTTCAGCATTACAGAGGAAGGACTGTAAGCATATGTTCCACTTAGGGACGCTTGGTGTCCAAAGTCCATAACTGTACGGTCTGTTGTGGCTGTCACCCTGTATGATCCCTCAAAGGGCTTTACAGTACATTTTACACTTACACCAAACAACCTAGAACATTCAAAGGCATCATGTGGGCCACGGGGGGCACCCTGCGTAATCATATGTCTGGATGCCCAGGGCTCCGCCGGGTTCCCGGACTGAACTCTGTCGCAGTCCTCAGGACGAGAGTGTCACACGTCGCCATGTCCGTTAAGTTAGGTTTGTTTTCCCTTTTAGTTTAGCCACGTTTTTGACGCTTCCTGTTTTATTTTGGTGAGGATTTTCCCCTTCCTGTTTGTCGGCACCACGTCTGTCTTTTCCTCTGTCCCGTCCGATTCCCTAATGTGTGATCCCTGATTGCCTGCACCTGGTTCTGGTTCCCTCTCGCCCTATTTAAGCCTCTCTCTCCCCTTTGTTCTTTGTCGCTTCGTTGTATGTTCTTGTCACTTGATTCCTTGTCACTTCCCCAGAGGAAAGCAAAATCCAAGAAGAGATGTCATTGTTGTTTCTTTTGTTTCTCCTGGACACAAATGAGCTGTATTTGATTCTAATGTGAGACCAAAGGTTTTTCTCATGCTTCTCAAAGTCATGCTTCTCAAATTCAGCAAAATAATTCTTCTAAAGTGTCTCACTTTTCTCAGAGTGACCTCAGGATAAACAACCACATATCGCTCATCTGTGTCTTACTCTGATCAAAAGAAGAGATCTTTAATGATATTAAATAAGACTCATTTAAATTGCAATGGAACTCTGAAAGTGGGACATAATCGTGATTAAATCAATAAAGAGAATGTATAATTGAAAACATAATATCATAGATATCAATAAGTATATAAAAACAAAAAAAGAAACCAGACTGTGCCACGACAAGAATTTTGCCTCATGACAGCATCCACATCGGAGTCTGAAAGAGCGAACAAAGGGCAAAATATGAAAACCCATGTGTGCAATAGATAAATAATGATAAATGAAACACCAAACAGTTGAATGAGGGTTAATTAGTAACAAACTGGTACCATGGTGTGAAATTAGCCACAATACATCGCATCACATTTCATATGCGCTGCACAATTTTGCTGTTTGTACAAATGAGACAGAAGGTCACGGTGTTATCAGAAGGCAGAGGATGGCACTTTGTTCTCCATGTTCAGGCATTTTCTACCATTCAACTTCAGGGTCAAAATGCAGGTCAGATGCTGTGAAGCATGTCAGGAGCAACTGGGCCCGTTAGGCTGTGATCTATGTTAACACGGAGGAGTCATTCTTCCCTCAGTAACAGTGTGTCGGTGGATTAGTTCAGCTTCGAAAAATAAAATGAGGTTCAATACTATTTCAAATGGATTGACAAATGTAAGTATGGCAACAGTCTGACCAACACAAGAACAAACGTCTAGTCTCTTATCAACCCTGCGAGTGTGCCATTGTTTATGATGTCACAGAACCACAGTGACCGACCCCTGAGGTAAACATCGGTCACCTAGTCTACTACAATGAACAAAAGGTTCAATGGATTCTGTCCCTCATGAGTCCACTAAAGTAACATATACAGTCATATCTTCCATGTAAAGGTGTCAGTTCGATCAAGAATACCCCTTGATACCCAACGGTTACAGGGCACGCTGAGATCATTCCATGCATGGAGAAAAAAGGGAATATTTTCACACTGAGAACATGAATGTTCCCTGCTCTTGGGTTATAACACAGATCCCACTATAATTCCTGGAACCAGTGGCTACCTGTGCACCAGTTTGCCTTATTAATCCAGTCCATTTCAATCAGAAGATGTCCCTCTGCTTACTCTGAACGCTGCTGTAGCCCCTCCTGCTTATTCTCACGCATAGTCAGCGTTAACACGCTAATTCCATTTAATGAGCTCAGACGGAGCCCACTCTCCAACACTTACATCTGTTCAACAATTATTAGACCGTTTTTGCAATGAAAAATTCATCACCTCCGAGTGTCACACAGGCGAAACCTGAAAATGTATGCAGCGAATAGAATGGTTAATTTCTCTCAGGGAAAAGGGAATAGGGGATTTGCCCCGAGATCCTGCCGCATTCAAATGACCCATATGAGCTGACATGGGCAGAAGAAGCAGAGGGCAGATAAATCCATTTTCAGTCCATAGATAGAAAAAAATAAAGACATTTTTTCATAATATTACACACACACGTGTGTGTGTGTGTGTGTGTGTGTGTGTGTGTGTGTGTGTGTGTGTGTGTGTGTGTGTGTATGAGTGT
>JAFBJT010031965.1:51805-73151 GCA_016785325.1 Chascanopsetta lugubris | reverse complement strand
AAGCAAACTGTTCAAGCTGGAGGTTGTTCACAATCTTTTGTAAAAAGATAGTTCATTACATGTGAACGTTTTCAGATTGTTATGCACTAGAACAAAAGAAAAGTTGGATTTGTTTATAGGTTATTATGCTATGATTTTACATGGTCCGCCCCACTTGACACCCCTGATGGATACAAAATGCAACTTCACCTGCAGATGCCATCAAATCTTACACAGTACACCTTTAATGTCAACACTGTCTCAATATCTGTTCTAAAACAAATATAATTCCACACATATATATTCCATGGATTTACATCCAGTTACCATTTGATTCACACTGTATGTGCTGTATGTTCATCATGTCCACACTACGTACTAGCTTAAAGGTGCAGTGTGTAAGATTTGGTGACCTCTAGAGGTGAAGTTGCATGTTATATCCATCACCTCAGCCTCTGGTAGACTCCAGTTGTAATTAAAACTCAAAGGATGTTTAGTTTGTCCACTCTGGGCTATTGTAAAAACATGGCGGCCCCCATTGAGAGGACCTGCTCCTCATGTAAATATACATTAAAGGGCTCATTTAAGTGTAATGGAAAACGATAATACATTAAGGTGATTGTGAAAATGTCAGTATGACATTGTTTTCTAATATTTTGTTCAACCAATAGAAGAGACAGAAATGACCCAAATCTTACACACTGCACCTTTAACCCTTGATATTTGCTTTGGTAAGAGCTCAAGACCAAAGCAGTGTCACATTTGGTGTGATTTGTAAAAACAATATGTTCAATGATAATTAAATATTAATAAGTGAAGCAATCAGTGTGGGACCGAGCAGCTTGCCGTAACAGACGTAACATTATGGTCTGCCAACCGGCATAAACATTCTCTCCTTCGAAATCCTTGGATACATTTCAAGAACAGCTGCCTCCATCTCCCAGGATAAATGAAGACACATTCATACAAATACTTAATGGGATATTAGATCTGAAAAGACTTAGATACGGAAGTTGATATTTTCCTAATATCATATATTGTTGTTTTTACTGTTTTGAAGTTTACACATCCTGCTCGTGCATTCACTTGTTAAAGTGTTCAGCAGAAACATATGAAAACAGCTTTGTAGTGACAGAGTTATCACACATGTCATTCAGCAGAGTGAAGCTCCAACAAGAACAGAAAAATGTGAATATTTATGAACATGTCACACGTTCACATTTCTTCGGTGTATTCTATTTGATGTCATAACAATCAGTGTACAGCAAAACAGAATGTGATGCTGTGATATAAACTTTAGAAAATGTTTTTTGACGACTCACCAGTCCTGAATACCAAGCAATTAGTGATGGTGTTTATAGATTGTACCTGATACAGCATATAAAGTGAGTGGAACATGCACACACACACACACACACACACACACACACACACACACACACACACACACACACACACACACACACACACACACACACACACACACACACACGATTACATGTGTCCAATTTAAGTCAAGGAACAATGAGGAGCCATTGACCAGAAACAAATGGATACTACATTCATTTAAAGGTGCAGTGTGTAAGATTTGGCATCGTCCGGAGGTGTTGTTGCATGTTGTATCCATCACCTCACCCTCACCCATCGGAGCATGCAGGAGAACCTATGGTCGACTTCAGTTGACATTAAAGGTGCAGATTCTGGTCATTTTCACACAGTCAAAAATATTACAAAGCAATTTTATTATGATATTTTTATGAATTAATTATCACGTAAATGCTTTTGTTTTTTTTCCATTACCCCAAAATAAGCCCGACATTAATGTATATTTACATGAGGAGGGAGGTCCTCTCTATGGGGGCCGCCATGTTTTTACAGCAGTAAAAGTGGACGTAGTAAACATTTTTTGAGTTTTAATGACAACTGAAGTCGACCATAGGTTCTTCTGCATGTTCAGAAGGGTGAGGGTGAGGTGATGGACACAACATGCAACTTCACCTCTAGAGGTCACCAAATCTTTCACTGCACCTTTAAAACTCAAGAAATGTTTAGAACGTTTATTCTGAGCTACTGTAAAAACACGAAAAGAGAGGACCCTCTCCCCATGTAAATACACATTAATGGGCTCATTTAAGGGTCAAACAATAGATAAAACATTTAGCCGATTAAACATTAATGAAAATGAAGTATGGCATTTTTTTGGTAATATTTTTAGAGATGACAAAGATGAACGAAATTGTACTCACTGCACGTTAAATCTATCTGCACCACTCCCATGCATATTGTGAATTCTTCTTTCACCTCTGGGTGGTGCTCTGGTGTAAGACATACCACAGCACATGAGCCACTGTGTCCTACAGTGTGCAGATGTGTGTGTATGCTGAGCAGACGCTGTCAAAACATCAGTCTCGGTTGTCCCTGCGTGTCTCCGCTGATCAGAGAGCAGACGCAGCTTTCCTGGTCCCGTTCTACTCGCAGTCACCTGCATGCGTCTCTGCAGAGATGACTGTGGAGGAGGCAATTACAGGAGGGAGCAACAGGAAACAGATGTGCAATTATGAGAACAGAGGTTTGCACTTAGCTCGCTCATTGCCCCAGTGCTGTCGCTGCAATCCATAATGCAATCCGGAGCGGGCGAATTCACAAACAGCTAATTAAGCTCTCATCACACCTGGAGAGCTACAAGCAGTGATCGTCACAAACACGTGTCAGAGACCAATCCTCTACTCATCATGACGCACCTTTGCGTTACCAAAGTTGAGGTTGGTGGAAGCCTGTGGTCCATGTGCACTGTAACCTGAGGTTTCCAGAGGTTAAATGTTGTCATTGTAGTGAAATTATTTCAAAACAATCACATACTGACATTTTCATGGATTTATAATCACCTAAATGTTTTTTGTTTTTTTTCATTACCCTTCATTGAGCCCATAAATGTATATTTGCATAAGGCGCGGGTCCTCTCTACGGGGGCCGCCATGTTTTTACAGAAGTAAAAGTGGATTTACTCAACATCTATTAAGTTTGAATGACAACTGAAGGCGACCATTGGTTCGTCTGCATGCTCAGAAGGGTGAGGGTGAGGTGATGGATACAACATGCAACCTCACCACTAGTGGTCACCAAAACTTACACTCTGCATATTCACAGAGATACATGTTTCTCTACTCATCACAGAATTGAAGATATGTCTGACTGTAACCTTTTGTATTTCAAAATGTTTTTGATTGGTTTATTTACATGTCTATTTTGTTTTTATTACTAAGTGTCAAACATAGCACCACATTGAATCTCAGTCAAGATAAAAATTAAACGTAAAATACAATGAGATTTGTGGTACAAAGGTAAAATAGCATAAAGGTGTCAAGTCCGTTTTAGTTCAGGGGCCACATACGATCCAGGTCACAAGTGGACTGGACTAGTCAAATCAAAGCATAATAACCTATGAACAGCATCTCCAAATTGTTCTCTTTGTTTTTGTGCAGAGAAGTACATTTCTGAAAATGTTTATCTTTTGACTTTAAAAAAAAATATGCAATTAATGTATTCTCTGTCATTTTTACACTTTGCAAATTGCCGGCTGGACTGGACCCTCTGGTGGGCTGGTCTTGGCCCACGGGCCATATGTTTGACGCCCCTGGCATAAGACTTACGTAAAAATTGAACAGGGAATCCTGAAATGTTGAAGGATGCATGGATATGTGGACAGGCTCTTTTACTCTATATGTGGCTCACTGTAATGTCAGAAAAGCCTTGGCTATGACCACACAACCCTCTGTACATGTAATATACTTTATCTGCCATGATGCTTGGTGTCTAGGTTTAGTAAGAGCAGCTGTATGGAGGTGTGGCCTCACAGCTGGAAGATGAATGTCCATATGGACATCTGGGCAGGAGGCCAAGGCATGTCACGTCCACTTTGTAAAGCCTTATACTAAAGTGCACGTCGGCTGTGGTTGTGCTACCTCGACTTGTAAAATACTCAAATGCAATGAAACCAAAACACAACACAACACTGAACAGAGGTAATGGTATTGGGACATATCACTTTTCTTAGTTATATATCATAGCTCTGAATACTTTAAACTCACTACCAGCTGGCGTAGACTGATCTGTATCCTTTCTATGAATTTATCATTATGATTGTAGTCCTCTGATCCCCTTTCGCTTCCTTTCTGATGTTTTTTGTTTAACTTATATGTCTTAACCTTCTTGCCAAAATGTATTGAGTTGCTCCAATCTGGCTGATTAGATATGTACTACGTTAACAAGTAATTGGACAGATGTGACTCATAAAATAGCCAGTCATTCTAAAAAAATGAATAAACATCGTCCCAATATACTATGAGGATAAGAGGTAACAGCAAGCACTACGCAAAGCATATCACAGTCTTTGTCATGGGTCAGTGATTTTCAACGAGGGGACTCACTTTTAGTGGGTCGCAGGCCTTTGACTGGGAAAGAAGAGTTAAGAAAAAAAAACCTGTGCTTTTATTTTGAAGAGAATTTTCTATTCTGTGCCGTCTGTCCACACTCCTTAACAGTAGGTGGCTAGACACCGACTGCAATGAAGCATGAATTTTCTCATTTTGAGGACAACAGCATACAACAGACACCCATTTCAGTGAAAACGAGATGGCAGGGAAACCGGCAAAAACCTTCTGCAGACAAATGGGCAAGGTTCAATCCAAATCATATTTCGTAGTTGAAATGAGTGTATCTATGCATAATAATGTCTGATGCTTCGTATCGCATGAACATTTCAAAAGAAATTGCAAACTAAAACTACTGGGTAAAGATGAAGTTCGTTGTTTGAGACCTTTGAGAACATATTTGAATAGAAAGATGGACTGTCCCCATATGAGGACATCATTTTTTTGCAAAAACTACTTTGTATACCAGGACAGAGTTGAGTTATTATACCCATTAGGCCCTATGAATCCCAAATAGCTAGGAGAAATTTTTAAAAATGCACACCAAACAAAAGCTCGGGTCTGACATAAACACACGTGGCTGCCACTCCTGTCAGCTATTTATACCCTGACACACCTGCCCTTCCTCCTCCTCTCCTCTTGACTTATGCATGCCCCGGCTACCTGAAAACACAGAGGCCATGTGGAACGAGACGCGCCTCTGCTGATGAGGGAAAGACTGAAGGACCCACATGTGTTTCCTGAGTCTCTCAGGGCTTCTGAGGAGATCTGCTGCTTACTTGGGAGTGAAAGCCTCAAATTAAAGTGTTTGTGCTGACAAAGGACAAATGGGATTTTTCCTTTGCGCAAACGGTGCAGGATTGTGTCGGCTTGCTCAAAGTGTCAGGGAAAAAAAAAATAAAAAATACGCCTCCTGCTCAACACTTCTAATGAAACATGCACATGAAATTAAGACCTGCATGCGCGTTTACTGCCGATGTTTTGATTTTGCCCATGACGCGGTACAAAGAGGAAGTTGGGGGAGAAGGATGATAGAAGAGAAGGAGACACACTGCTTCTCTTTCATGTGCACACGGTATGTCTTTTGTACCCTTGAAGTAAATTGAATATTCATGAGTGAGTATGAATAAGTGCTCTGTCAGCGAGCGGTGTCACTGATAGATGAGGGGTGGGCCCCGCATTGAGCTCCAGTGGCCAGCCATGGTCCTCCATGAAGAGCCAAGGGGGGCAGGGGTGTCATGTACAGAGTCAGGCTGCAGGAAGCGCACAGGTCAGGGGGGTTAACTTCAATCCAGACGTGCACTGAGCTTTGCCTTGAGGAGGCCATACCACATGCAGGTGAAGCCAGTGTTGACTTGGCAGTTTCAAGCTTCACTGACTGGAGATTATGGAGGCGCATTGCATTCACGGAGTAAAAATGTGTTTGGAATATTATCTCATAATTACGAGATCCATATCCTGTAATTGTGAGATATTTTCTTGTAATTACGAGATACGGATCTCATATCCCGTTGGTTTAAAAGTGCAATGTGTATTTTTTCACTTCTTAAAATATCATAAATCAATTACACACTGACATTTTCATGATTTTGTAATCACCTAACTGTTTTTATTTTTTTTCATTACCCTTAAATGAACCCATGAAGGTATATTAACATGAGGAGTGGGTCCTCTTGACGGGGGTCGCCATGTTTTTACAGTAGCCCAGAGTGGACATACCAGACATCTTTTGAGTTTTAATGACAACTGAAATTACTTGAAGACAACTTGAAGTTAGTTCCTCTCCATCCTTGGGTGGGAGGGGTGAAGTGATGGAAACAACATTCAACTTGCATCACGCGAGATCCCTATTTGGTAATTACGAGATATGGATTTCGTAATTATGACATAATATTCAAAAAATATTTTTCAACAATTTGACTATATGTTTCAACTAACTCAGTGAATGCAATACGCTTCCGTAGGCGATCACAAGAGCCAGGGAAATGAAAAATGATGGAGGGGCGACAGTCTTTTCATGTTACACAGACTGAGGAGTCTGATTTCCGTTTCAATGAGTCCATGGTCCAGAAACCGCCCCTAATTTCCTCTGACAAGTTCTCACAGTTGCTTCTCAATCCCCAGAGTCTGTCTCCGCCTCCTTCTCCTCCTCTGTCCCTTCCCCCTCCCCCTTTCCCCCCCTCGACAAGAGAGGAAGGCCGACACGCGGAGGAAAGGATAATTTCACCGCTGATATTTTGATATGATAATTTTATTCATGATGCCACTTCTCGGGCCGCCGCGCAGCTTGTCTTGTACAAGTGTAAACGATGCGAGTTCCAAATGTAAAATGTTCCGTGGAAGGGGATCAATGAGGCGCCGTGGCCAAAACAAGGCAATATACAAAGTGAGTCGTGTTCCAGTATGCAGACTGGCCTGGCCCATACCGACTCCAGTCAGCAGAGCTGGCTCCACCAACGTACACCAGATGGCCTCATCCTGAGACAGAGAGAGGGAGGGGGAGAGAGAGAGAGAGAGAGGGAGAGAGAGAGAGAGACTGGGAGTGCTGGTGCATGACATGTCCCAGAGGTGGTGGGCTCAGTCAGTCTTATTTTTAATACTGGAGGCTACTGAAGTTAATCTAATGTTAAGTCTAACTAACTGGAAAAAAACCAAAAATCCGACAAAGTGTATGCACTCGGCGACCTTATTTCATTTTCTCCGTCTTCCTTTCATGGCATTACATATCTCTACTTCCTGTCTGGAATCAATCAAATAAAGCGGACCCTTAGAATTACTTTTTGAAAATCTTACCGCTGAGATTTACTGGCAGAATAATGGACTGCAAAAATGATTTCACTGTCACTCCAAAGATTTGCAATGTGCTGCCTTACTGTCAGATTTGAAAAAGCGAAATGAATGAACTGAAATAGAGATACAGCTGTTAAAGGTGCAGTGTGAGAGATTTGGTGGCACCTGGAGATGAAGTTGCATGTCATATCCATCATCTCACTCTCCCCCTTCGGAGCATGCAGAAGAACCTATGGTGGACTTCAGTTGCCCAACTTCGGCTGCTACAGAATGCAGCTGCATGACTTTTAACTGGCACACTTAGACGTGAGCACAATACCCCCATTTCAGTCTCACTTCACTGGTTGCCTGTCAATTTTAGGATTCGTTTTCAAATGGTTTTGTTTGTTTTTAAATGTCTAAATGGTCTTGCCTCACCGTACCTCCCTGCCATACACCCCCTCCCGCTCCCTCAGGTCAGCTGATGACCTGCTCCTGAGAGAGCGCAAAACTAGGCTGAAGCGCAGACCGTGCTTTTCCTGTGGTTGCACCAAAAGTGTGCCTCTCTACATTAGACAGGCCTCCTCAGTGCCTTTTTTGAAATCCTTCCTTAAAACCCACCTTTTCACATTGGCTTTTGGTACTGGGTAGAGGTTCGATTTTAATTTTGATTTGATCTGATTTTTCTTATTTCATCTTAATCTAAGCTTATCTTAATTACTGTTTAACTGTATGGTTATTCATTTATTTATTTTTTTTGACAATAACCGGCACCCCTCCCTTCTCGTGCAAATATACATTAATGGGCTCATTTTGGGGTAATGGAAAAAATAAATAAAAAGATCTCATCATAGACCTGTGAAGATGTCAGTATGTGATTGTTTTGTAATATTTTTAAAAGTGATGAAAATGACCGGAATCGTACACACAGCACTGAAGCACCCACACTAATATTTAGACTTCTATACTAAAGTAAGTCAATTTGATCAGGTAGACTGAATAACTTGTTATTACGTGCATGTGAAGTGAGTTTATAATCTTTTTGCGCCGTGCCCACACTGGATCTAATCTATGTGAGAAAACAAGTTCAAGCGGCCCATTAATTTATTCAGGACTTTGGGGGATGATCATCAGAAAACACTGGGTCTCCTCCTCAGTCCTCTGCTGTTTCATCTCATTCATCATTATTATAATTATTTCACGCTGACAGTTGCTCGACTGTTTTTTTTTAAATATGGTGGTTCTTGTGTTTAGGCAGATGTTGTTGGTTACATACAATAACCCCGCCCTAACTCTGACTTATTGGCTCCTGGCTGTAGACCAACAAGGAGTTGATGCCTGGTTTTACATCCGTTTTGAGAGGCGGAGCTCGTGCTCAAGCGGTGGTAACACAAAGAACAGGTGCTAAGTCAGGTATTGGCTCCGGACTAACACTGGAACCCGTTTGGTGGAAAAGCGGTCCTTCTCCCTGTGTGACAGAGAGAGTAATTGGCCTGTATGACTAGTGTGACTAAAAATGACATCATCTGATCTTTTACATGACATCTCATTCACACTCTAAACACGCACTTTAATGTCAAAGTGTTACCTAATGAGCTTAAATGTCTTTTGACAATCACCTTTGATCAAAGTCTCTGGATGGATGTTATAACACAAGGTCTGAATGGGTAACAAGTTCGACTGACACCATAGAGAACTCCCACGGCTGCAGAGAAAAGACAGCCACAGAGAATCTGGTACAAGAGCGAGTCTCCGCCCTTCAACCGACACAACAGCAACTTCTGTGTTTGCCGGTGTGCGACTCACCAACGCAAACAAGAAAGTAGAAAGTTCATAAGTTCCGATTACAGCCCATCGCAGATCTTATCCTGCTCTCCATCTCCCGCCATCTCTCCTCCTGGGAGGGGGAGAACCAGAAATTGTGCCAAAAGCTACAGAATAAATAACAAAGCTGGAGAAGGGGTTTCTCTTCAAATGAATGCAAATTCATCTAACCCCCCCCCCCACCCTCGCCCCCTCCTCCATCACCACCAACAACTTTGTTCACATATTGATGAGTTCTGCAATCAGCTTCAATGGTATAACCATCTTGTAGAGAGTATGATCAACCCAGGGAAACAGAGAGCGAGAGAGAGAGAGAGAGAGAGAGAGAGAGAGAGAGAGAGAGAGAGAGAGAGAGAGAGAGAGTCAGAAAAAGAGGAGGAAAGTGAAAAAACGGGGGTCCCAGATTATTTCTTCACTTGAGCCCAGCCACCACTTTCATTAGCCCCCCATTAATTAGCCTTCTTGAGCTCATTTGCAAGTCAATGGCCGTGGCTGTAGGACCAGCTTCTTTGAGCTGCGGCGCCCCTGTGATCTCTGGGTCCTGTAGCCACTCCACCCCTCGCACGCTAGATGCATGCCTTCCTGACAATTAGTACAAAAGAGATTCATGCTCCGTATAGCCGATACATTATTCATATTTTCTCCTCACTTAAATAAATCATAATGTTCTTGAGGGTTTTACTTAAACAACATACAGCCCTCACCCTCTCTGTGTCTCCCAGCCACTGCCTCTGCACTCCTGTGAAATCCGAGTCATTGCAGTGACCTTGTCCCATATCTGGGTCAGACAAGCAGAGCCTGATCCCTGGATCAAGACGATCACGATGGGCCTGAGAGATGGGCACAGTTCATGTACTATACCCTCTTATGTCTAACGTGTGGTTCATGCCAGATCGTTTTATACGGCCCGCGAGTGCTTAAAGGTGCGGTGTGTAAGATTTGGTGACATCGGGAGGTGAAGTGGCATGTTGTATCCATCACCTCACCCTCACCTTTATGAGCATGGAGGAGAACCGATGGTAGACTTCAGTTGACATTAAAACTCAAAAGATGTTTAGTATGTTGACTTTTACTGTACTTTACCATAAAAATATGGCAGCCCCCAAGGAGAGGACCCGCTCCTCATGTAAATATACATTTATGGATAGTGGAAAGTTAAGGGTAGTGGAAGAAAAATTATACATTTAGGTGATTATGAATTCATGAAGATGTCAGTATGTAATCTTTTTTGTAATATTTGCAGGAGTGACAAAAGTGAAAGAAGTGATTTTTAGAAGTGACAAAAATGCAATCTTACACAATACACCTTTAAAGACATATGATTGTCTAAAAATAAAAGTGTAAACCGTTCAATGCCTGTGAACTCTAGTGTTTTTACAGTTTCACATATATGTAAATGCATGTACAATATTTGGAACTTGAATAAATGATAATCAAGCATGAAGACAGTTAGTTTACAATATGTTAAGAAATAATTTCATGTAGTCCCACAATGAAAACCGGCCCCTGGAGAGCAACTATAAAGAAAATGAGTTTGATAACCCTTGTCTAAGCGGAGAGATGTCTAAGAATTCCACACTTTCAGAAACACACTGAGGCTTTTTTTCTCAGACAGTGAAATGAAAAGTCCTCGCCTGTCTGATTGCTCCTGAAAAGGGAGTCAAAGCCTCGTCTGGAGGATAGCGGGCCTTGGCGCCTCTTATGTCCTCTGCATTGATCTGTTAGCGATGTTGTGCTCGACCGGCGCGCTCCGGCCAGAGCAGAGCAGCTGTCTCAATGATTTAGCAGCCCTTTGTACTATTATTCATCTGACTGGAGGGAGGCAGTGTCCAGCTGAGGGCCTGCATCTTTTATGACCACTTGCAGTCCGTTCAGACAAAGGTACTTCCACGGAATACTTGCGGGACCCGCCGCACATGTATATTGATGCACATGGCTGCATATCGATCTCAAACATCTTTATTTCATTGTGAAACGGAGAGGTGCCACGATGCTGTGATGTGCATTTCTCTAGTCGCTCTTCAAATCTTGCTTTTCCCCTCACAGTGGTTTCATTAGACAGATGCTGTCATACTTCCTGGTGCGTGTGTCATGTTAGTTAATCCATCAACATCTGCTTGACAGCTGTCTCTTTTAGCGGCTGCTCATTTGGACAGTTGCACGGAGCATTTCCATGTCCATCCTCTACTTTCCTCCTCAGAAGTTCCCTCAGTCTCACTTTGCCTTTTGTATATTGAGCGTTTTACTCCAGCATCGTGTCGTTTGCAAGATCTGAGGCATCGCGTCAACAAAGCTATAGACCGTCAGCTGAGACTGGTTCGACTCAGGTAGTGCAATTAGCCAGTGGAGAGCCTGTTTATCTGTCAGCGCAACGACAGGACGGGATAGTTTTAAGGGGAGCGGGGTCACATTGCACCTTATAACTGTGCACGGGCCATTAGACTATTTCACAGGACTCATTTTCAGATACAAAAATGGTGATTCCCCCCATTGCACCCCCACTCTTGCCCAATTAGGAAGAGAATCCCCTTTCCTCAGCATTTATTACACCTACTCAGTATTCTGGATGCCGCTATCAGTTTGCCATAACTAGGCTGCACAAAGAGCAGACGCTCCATTTGGTGAGATTTGTTGCCCCGCTTGACCACTTCTTTGTCTCGGCCGGGCTGGCTAAGCACTGTGGAATGGGGCACCCCCCGCTGTTTTATCAAGTCTGCTGAATCCGTAATGAAATAAGTGAGGGTGACAGTGACAGTGGAGGGAGGGGGAGGGGGAGGGGGAGGGGGGGCAGCAGCAAGAGCAACAGACCACCTTATTTGAATCATTTTAGCAAGATGCAATTATGGCCGGCACCAAGTGCAGGAGGAAACGGCCCATTTTAAAGGCAACACAAATCAATGAGCACAGCGATGGTGATGTGTTTGACAGGAGTGCCTGTTAGTGGTATACGGCTGCTCTCGAGGATCATTACACACCGTGTAGATAATACATTATCAACAAAAGAGAGGAATGAAAACAAAGAGCGGTGGGAGGCGCAGAGGGGCCACTGGGCCATCTGTATTATGGCCTTGGATGGCCATTTGGAGATGGAGAATGGCTGCTTTTCACATCTTAAAGGACTCTCATTTTCTTCTGGCACTTTTAAATTCTGCAAGATTTCTTCAAACTGCTCCAACATCTAAATTTCCTACTGTGATCGCATTAAATGTGACACTTAAAGCCTGATTTATGTCTGTCATCGAGGCAAAGGCTACGCCCCACATGTAGAACTACCCAATGATGCTTACATTTTTTTCATCTGTCACATGTAAATAAGACTTAACAATACTAGTCAACATCCATGTTGCATTCTAGTGCCCAGAGAGTATTTTGTCAGTTTCCATTTGTTTTGAAAAGTTCGCCCCTACGTAGTGGACCTATAAAACAATCTCCAAGCTCGGAAAAATTTCCCGAAATATGTTTTTATTTTCCTGTGTGTGTGATTCTGCCATGCTTGATGTTTACATTCAAAGACGGAGCTCAGTTAACCCCAGCTGCATCCAGTAGCCTCCATTCGAGGTGCCCCCCCCCCCCATTGTTTCCTGTCCAATTTGTGTTTTTCTGTATTTCTGAGCATAAAGGAACTCTTAGTATCTATTAAAATGGACTGCTATTGTCTACACAACAAAACTCTCTGATTTTCAAGATTTTCTTCTGTGTGTGCAGAATTTTCAATCATTCTCCTGTCTTACATTTGATCATTACTGATTATAAAATTATGTTGTTTTCACATCCATTTGAGTTTCCTATAAGATGGTATTTGGAGGAACTATTACTGAGATAAACTTGATATAGATTATACATAAATAAATAGCTCATAAGATCTTTTCAATAATTTCATCAAATGATAACCCCTGGCCTTCATATAAACAAAGTTTGTTTGGCCCCCAGTAACAGTCTGGGTTTGTCATGTGGCCCCCCTGGAAACATAATTGCCCACTCTTGGTTTAGATCAAGTCTGGAAGCAGCTGAGGATTGACAGTGAGGAGGAGCTGAGCAAATGAATGCGTATTACTTCATCATGAGAATACTTCACAAATGAAAGCCCATGACTGTTGGTGGGACCTTAGGTTCAAGGAAATAAGCCAAATCGATGGGTCTGTTATTGTGGCCCAGGACACATTTCATGTTCTTGGATTGGGACCATCTACATGCATGGCTGGAAATCAGATCTTAAAGGTGTAGAGAGGGATTTTTAGTGCCATCTGTTGGTGAAGCTTAAGTATTACAACTAACCGCAAGCAGCCACTCGGAGGAGACAAATTATTTTATATTAATATATTTACAATATTACTAACGTCTATAAACATCAATCGACACCCAAGTTATCGTTGCAGCGTCGCGCCATCTGCGTTCGTTTTTTATGTTGATTGTGGTCTGATTATTGAGCTACTGTACTACATAGTAGTTAGTACTCTTAACTACTATGCTATGGCGGTGATGTAGGCCTGAGACCGGGGAAGCTACAGAGATGTGCCGGGATGTACGACGTAGATACGGCCAGTATCACAGCACCCCGACGCAAGCAACACAGGTTTGTTTATTCTGCACTTTTATAATTTATTCTATTCTTAGCGTTTATGTATGATGTTATCAGGAGGCACATGCATGTTTGTTCCCATGTTTAAGTTTTTATCACATGTGTAAACTATGTTATTCATAGAGTGAATTACATACATTATTATTATTTTTGTCTTCTTCCAACCCCCATTGAAATGATTATTTTTAATTAATCAGCACATTTTTAACACACTTGTAAAACCAGAGTGACAATAAAGTCTTGAGGACAACATGTAAACCTGCTTGTTGTCAGTGTAGAATTAGTTCATTATAACCAGTATCCTCAGTTGCAATTTAGTATTGTTTTCACATATTCAGCGACAGTACATCACTGTATTAGAACATATTAGAGAGTCTGAGGATGACAACAGGGAGAACCATTATTCAGCTTATTTACTCATTTGAATTTTATTTACTGGTAGCATGTCTCCATGGAAACCAACCAAGTCATCCCCATCTTCTGTGTCTGGAAGATCAGGAAACTTATTGAAAATATCTTTTCCGTTGTCTTTTCTATCATTTACTTTGAATATCTGTTATTCATTTCATGCACATAAATTATTGTTTGTCATTTGTACTCATTCAACTGTTGTTCTATGAAATATCAATAAAAAAAGATGAGCTGTTATTATTTTGAAATCACTTCATAGATTTATTTATGAAATGACAGAAAAATCACAGTAACAGAACAATGACACATGTTAAGTCTCATCTCCAGCTCCATGGAATTGAGGTCCTGCTGAAAACACTCACATCACTCATTAGTAATAATAATGATAATAATTTAGTATAAGATATAAAACGAACTGTTACCTTTGCGGAAGACTGTGGGCTTTTGGGACCTATGACCTTCTGGACACATCTCTGTAAAAATTAAAAAAAGATTTTCAATAATAACATCACTCCAATGACAATATGACTAACAACAACAAAAGACAACAATGTAAAGAAAAACCAAGAATGTGTTTGTTGGGGGATGTAAGGAAACAACGTAAATGAGGCTGAGTCTTTACAGATTAGTTTTGAATAAAATATAAAAGGATGAAATAACCAATGTTTTCTTATGCTGCATCATAACTCATTCTACTGTGGCAGGAAATGTGTTATAAACAAACGTGACAGCACAGGATGCATTAGAAAGTAAATTACGCATGCTATGCTAGCATACTGGCAGTCTTGTGCATTTGTTGACAAGCTACGTTAGCATTACATTATTGTCGTTTCTAAATGACACCTTACCTTTTCAGCAGGACAGTGGCAAATTCTGCGTCAGCAGCAAAGTTATTTTTTCTCATCAGAGTTCTCCACCGTGGGGAAGCTTTTCCACTATGGACCCGTGATTTGTTCTGTTGCCGGTTGCTATGCTAAGTGCTAAGCTGTCTGGCCTCAACACGTCTCTGCTTCCTGTGTAGAGGTAGCATGGGATCGTCTACCTGTCTGGCAGATACAGAGTAAGGGTGGTCCTCCATCGGTTGTCCCTGTGTAGCAGCATACAGGTGGTCCTGCATTGTGATTTATTCCTGAAGGCTCCCATGTTGATGTCCTCTTGTATGTGCGGTGCCAAAGAAAAACAACCACAGCGCATGCACGGAAAATCAGAAACTCGGTTGCTAAAGTCATATGTCCCTGCACGTCTCTGGTACTGTCAGGGCGTCTATACCGGAAAATACTTTTATAGTGGTCATCCATGACATGTATTCTTAAAAGTTTATTTTATTTATTTAAGAAACACTTTGGTGTATGTCTTGGATTCATTACACATGTGATAAAACATAGTTTTGAACAATACAATATGATTTTTATTTTGACATCACCCTCTTAATTTACCAATAGTGGAACTTTGCTTAATCTAATGTTTTGTAATGTGTACAAAAGCTAAGCGACTCTTTAACTATATTGCCATTCGAGGCACTGGCCTTTTCTCCCCTGGAGTCATATTTGATATCACAAAATTACACTTGCACATAGTTGAACTGTGTACAACTGTTCATAGAAACTTACATACCAATTCCCAGTAGTCCAGTGTGCATCATGTCTTGCTCAAGCAGAAACCTCTGGGGCTGACGGATGTGGCCAATTGGGACGGAGAGAAGGTTGCAGTTCACAGTTACCTCTTTTCCACCAAACCAGTTCCAGTGCTTGTTGAGTACAGGGGCCACGTGACGTCTTTGTTGGTTCAGCTTCCACACCTCTGAAGACCCCATTTATGTTTCCACGAGCAAGAGCCCGAGTCAGAGCCACGTCATTACGTCATCATACAATGTTGGATAATGAGGAGTAGATTGCCCCCTCCCACTGCGCTCCAGACCCTTCCTCTGTCCCCCGATATACTTTATTATTACAAGTTATTATTACATGCACTGCCCTGTTCAGACCACTGCTGCGCTCACACACAGGATACAACCCACTGCAGCTCCAGCTCCATCATCTGTTCCTGTAATACTATATAAATATTATTAGTTTGTTCAAAAACTGATTGACTGCATCGCCGTATCCAGCGGAGGACGGCTGCTCCCTCAACGAGAGCTGTCCCTGCCAGGGGAGCAGTGGCTCCTTGCTGCATACAGCCCACTACTGCTGCCGCTCCGTCCTCTGTTCCCGTTGTACTTTGTAAATCTATTTGATCAATTAATAAACTCGTTGAGTTTGTGGACACATCCATTGGGAGACCGCTGCAGCTTGTGTGGATCAGACCGCTCAAACCCGCGGACTCAAACCCGGAAACAGACGTCTCCTGCTGAATACACTGGATCTTCCACTTCACTTCCATTAATTTATTTTGAACTGTGGAGGATGATCATCATTTCATAAAACACTGGGTTTCCTCCTCAGTACGTTGCTGTTCATCTCATCTGAGTCATTATCATTCATCTTATTATTATATTGTGCTGATGAGCTGGCTTTTTAAACATGGTGGTTTCAGACGTTGTTGGTCTCAGTAACCCTGCCTCCTACTCTCCGAAGTATTGGTGACTGCTTTTAGACCAGCATTGAGTTGGTGCCTGGTTTGGCTCCCGTTTTGAAGGGCGGAGCTGGTGCTCCGGGGGTGGAAACACAAAGAAATGGCGCCAAGTCAGACACTGGCCCAGAACTAGCCCAGAAACCAGTTTGGTGGCTGGCTCCAAGAGCAAGTGAATCTCCATAGATGCCCATGTTAAAATGGCCAACTAAAGAGGTGAAGATGAGAAAGACATCTGTCAATTAGAAAATGCATTCTTTGGATCTATGAGCTTAACAATATGGAGGTGATGTGGAAACACAACCTATTATTACCAAACCTTTAATTCTACCCTCACCCTTTTTTCAAATACTAGAAATTCCTCAAAGCGACAGCACTCTATGAAGAGGATGTGTAGGCTATAGTTATTACAGTTTGTTCTGTAGCTTTAGGCATAATGTTTTCCAATCCTAGGAGGCAATATGGAGGGCAATGGAGCAGAGTGTTTAAACTGTATGACGGGCTTTAATGGTGGTGTCTTCACTTCTTTCTTTCTTTCTTTCTTTCTTTCTTTCTCTCTTCGAGAGACAGTGAATAGAAAAGTCAACCCCCCCACTCGCCCCCACGTGTCTCCTTGTTGGGGTGCTTGGAGGATGGAGGCACGTGCTTGAATCAGATGTGATGCCTCGCAGTTGTGTCTTGTGTCTTTGAAGCAGTGTGACTCCTCTCAGTCACCCCGGCAGCCCCAGGCGCCGCCACTGTCTGCAGGGTCCTGCTGCACAGAACCACACTACTGTTTGAAGATTGAAGAGAAAACCCCTCTCTGCTTCGACCCCAGCTACTGCCACAGGCAATCTTGCATGCATAGAGACGTACGCATGAAAACACACCAGCTCCGACTCATACAACTGAAATCAGTCTTGGTTTCGTCTTTTTACCCTTTGATATGTACTCATGCTCCAACTTCCACCCTCCCTGCAACAAGCCACATCACTGCCTTTACAGTACACACTAACAGTTTTTTTAATGAATTATTTCACTAGGAAAGGAATGACATTTGAATACATCAACACAGTTTAATGTGGCTTGTCTTTGCAATACATCTTTACACTGGAAGTTGCAGTAAACAAAACAAGCCACAGAATAACCTGAGAGAAGAACCAACCCAAATATATGTACCGGCCAATTATTAATCTACCCAGCAAAAAATAGATCATTGACTAAGGTACTGTTGTCGTGGATTAAGTTTAAAGGTGCAGTGTGTACAATTTCAGACATTCAGTCACTGCTAAAAATATTACAAAACACTTAAATACTGACATTTTTCATAATCATTTAAATGTTTGATTTTCATTTATTTTTCTCCAAAATCTGCCCATTATTGTATATATTTACATGAGGAGCGACACCTCTCCATGGGGGCCACCATTTTTTTACAGTATAGCCCAGAGTGGACGTACTAATCATCTTTTGAGTTTTAATGACAACTGAATTTTGCCATAAGTTCTCCTGCATGCTCAGAAGGGTGAGGTGATGTGATGTAACATGCAACTTCTCCTCTAGAAGTCAACAAATCTTACAAACTGCACCTTTGATTGATATTAATTTCTCATGACTTAGTTGAGTCCAAAGCGGAAAATCAGGGACTAGATTATTTCTATCTGTTGATCTATGAGCTGGACACAAACGATACTCTGTATCAGTGTTGTCAAACTAGTTTTAGTTCAGGGGCCATATACACCCTATTTTGATCACAAGTGGGCGGGAACAGTAAAATCATAGCATAATGACCTGTGAACGATGACATCTCCAAATGTTTCCCTTTGTTTTGGTGCAGGAAAGTACATTCTGAAAATATTTGAAATTGCAGTTACTTTTATTGAAACATTGCAGTTAATGTCCTCTCTGTAAATGTTACATGATGCTAAGTCATCTCACGGGCTGGATTGGACCCACTGGGTGGGCCCGTTTTGGCCCGCGGGCCGTATGTTTAATACGCTTGCTCTGAATGAATGATAACAAAATCACTAAATTAATTAAAATTCAGTCAGACTGAAATCAAAGCTAAATATATAAACCTAGTGTCGCTGTGATGTGTTTGTTACTCTGCAAGGGTGTGTTGCTGATCTGACGGTGAATAGTGCACCAAACTAGACTGTTCTGCATCATCAACTGATTGCATGGAGAAACAAAATGTAATGCATTGTATATATATAGTTTTTTTAAATGCAATGTGTAAGATTTGGTGACATCTACAGGTGAAATTGCACATTGTATCCATCACCTCACCCTCACCCCTCTGAGCATGCAGGAGAACATATGGCAGACCACGGTTGTCATTCAAACTCAAAAGATGTTTAATATGTCCACTCTGGGCTATTGTAAAAACATGGCGGCTCCCATGTAAATATACATTAATGAGCTAATCTAAGGGTAATGGAGAAAAACATAATGTGTTTATGTGATTATCAATGAATGAAAATGTCAGTATGTAATTGTTTGGTAATATTTTTAGAGGTAAAAAAAATGAACACATCTTACACACTGCACCTTTAAAAAAATAAAAAAGTAAAATAAATAAAAAAATGTCTCCTGATCATAATCTGCTCCTAATCTCTAATCTCTGATTTTGTGTTTTGCTATTGCAGTATCATATCTGGACTTTCACTCTTAGTGTGGCCTCTCTAGATGTTCCTCTCTGAAGAGCATCCTCTGGCCCTCAGGATACTATATCATTGGGCTGGTGGAGACCCCTGGCCTCCCTTCCTCTATCCCTCCCTGCAGTCTCCTAGGTACACGAACCTCCTCCACATTCTTCCTCCCAACCTCTCTTACCCTGTCTCCTCCATCAGGGATGGGGGTCTGAGATGGATGGTGAGGCAGAACATAGCCCCCCAGATGGGCTGATTTATAGCACCTCCTTTCCATCTAGGCAGAGTAGAGGCCTCCAGGGGCCCCTGCCTGGAGAGCGCTGGAGAGATTTGGCGTCTTAGACCTGATGGCCCCTGGCTCCCAGTCCACCTTGATGCCAAGTACCAAATGGCCACTCCAGAATGCTCGCCATCCGTCATACGGGCAGCTAGGGATCTGCCTAAAAGAGCGGGAGGAACAATGAGACTTGCTCCCTTTCCTCCTCACCTCTTCCCTCAGACATTGATCTCCTCTGCAACAATATTATATCACCTCTGCTATGGCTACTGTCAAGGGGAATGGTGAGAGACACTTCCATGCTTTTGTGTAATGGTTGGTGCGATCACTATAAAAATAGCCGCATCACGGGCAACTGAGAGCTATATTTCCTGTGCTATTTGAATAAACCTCTGTACAGCATTTTTGTCTCTGTTCCATTGGACCATCAACATATGCTTGTTTGGGTCTCCTTACCACCCAACTATGGTGGACCCAAGTGTAATCATTGCATTGTGTACCTTTAAAGGTGCAGTCTGTAAGATTCCAGCCAATTTTATTTTATTTTTTACATTAGCCCAGAGCTTTAATGACAATCAAGGGCTGCCATAGGTTCTCCTCCATGCCCGAATGGAAAGGGTGAGCTGACGGATACAAAATTCAATGTCACCAGTAGATGTTACCAAATTTTACACACAGCACCTTTAGAGTTTGGATTTGTATTTTGGGAAAATCTTACATTTTACATTTCAACATACCGATTTGTTGTTCCACTTCAGCATTTGATGCCGCAGTATGTTGGTCAACTGTATCTATTAAATACAATTCAATAGATTAAAACATGTGAGAGTGCAAATCATTTAAGATGCACTGTGTAAGATTGGGTGGCATCTAGAGGTCATGTAAATATGGATTCATGGGCTCATTTAAGGGTAATGGAGAAAAATAAAACATCAGTATAAATTCATGAAAAAGTCAGTATGTAATTCAAATCAAATCAAACCAAATCAAATCAAATGTTATTTATATGCGTAGCCCACATTCACAAATCACAGTTTGTCTCACAAGGCTTCACAGGGTGGGTAAACATTGTCTGTCCTCAGCAGGGGTAGAGAAAAACTACCTGGGAAAAACCCTTTTAACAGGTGGAAAAATATGTTAGAAACCTTAGAGAGAGTCACAGGTGAGGGATCTCCTCCCAGGACGGACAGACGTGCAATGGATGTCAAATGTGAATGTGCAATAACAATGCACACATTATAAATGTAAATGTAAATGTTTGAGTCCATCTTGATCTCTGGGTTCATTACGGTTCGTCTGCATGCCCAGGACCCACAGCCAGCTCAGTCGTGGCTTGAGAATTGCTTTGTAATAATTTTAGAAAAGACCAAAATGACTGAAATCTTACACACTGCACCTTTAAAGGATGCAAATCTAAGTGTAAATGACATTTTTGCATTACTCATGTTTAGGGTTGTAACAATATATCATGCCAAGATATATACACGTACAAAAACATGACAATACGTGTGAGTACGGTGAAAACTTGTACTGGGATATCTATAGGTCATATTTGTCTCGTCCAGAGGTGCGCCGGCAGCGTCTCAACAGGCGAGGGTCACGCGTCAATGAGAGAGAGAGAGAGAGAGAGAGAGAGAGAGAGAGAGAGAGAGGGAGAGAGAGAGAGGATAAGAGAGAGAGAGAGTGCGTGTGTGTGCCAGAGCATCACTCTGCGGCGCACACCCACACACACAGTGACTCCACTCCCGTTCAAACGTATTAAACATAGTACAATCATTATCCACACCAACAGTCCCTGTAGTAGCCCAAATAAGGGTGCACATGCAGTTGGTCTACACATCCCACTTCTGACACCATGTGCAGTGGGATTTTTGAGAGG
>JAFBJT010031965.1:0-31913 GCA_016785325.1 Chascanopsetta lugubris | reverse complement strand
ATGTGGGGAAATACAAAGCGCACATCACAGATTTGCTCCGAGAGTTTGAGCGGAGGTTTCAGGTCTTCACTGAACTTGAAAAAACATTTGCCTTTTTTCGCTCGCCATTTACAGTGAAGCCAACTGAAAAGCCAGCTGACATTCAACTCGAGCTAATTGACCTGCAGTGTGATACCGCAATGAAGGATAAATTTGCGTCCGTGGGATTGCCATGGCTGCAAGGTTTTATCTATGTTTGGGACCACCTATCTTTGTGAACAGGTGTTCTCCATCATGAACAATAATAAAACAAAGCAAATAAAAACAAATAAATGTGCTGCTACTCAGGGTTTGATATTGATGCACTCGGTGTCAAACCCTATATTCCCTATATCTCTCCCTATACTCAGAGACATATGCACAGTTGTTATTGTTGTTCCTGTTCCATGTACTGATGCTGCGGTGTTCGGGTGGGTTCAGCCATTGTTGTGGGGGGGAGTGGGTTGCACCATGAGTGTATATGACATTGCCGTGGGTTGGTTACCTCCAGCGTGTTAGTTACGGTAATGGGACAACGCTTCCCGAAGATTTGCACTACGCGGGGGAATTACGGTAAGCAGGAAGTTCCATAGGTGGATCCTGCTTGCATCCTCTTCAAAGTAAAAGACACCCAATACTTGCGTATATCTACCATTAGTAATTTATTGTATTGATTGTCCGCGGAAACAGGGCCGAGATGGTTGTTTATGAGTCAGAGGTTGCCAACCCCTACGCTAGACACCCTTTTTTCCGTAACATGCGCCCGGGCCGGATGAAATCATCCGGCGGGCCGGATCCGGCCTGCGGGCCGTATGTTTGACATGCCTGATATATAGAGATGATGGAAGAGAAAGGGTTAAGGGTAATCAGCTGCAATATGCAACCTCACCACTAGATGCCATTAAATCCAACAGTGTACCTTGAGATAAAAACCTCTCAAGGCCTAAAATGTGTTTATCTTTGTAAACCTGTGCATGTTGCATGGCACTAATTTACAGAGAGAGGAAAATTACTATTATTCAGACACTCACTTGAAGAGTTGGTGGTGCAGCCAATTAGCTGGGAAACTGTGATGTAGCTCAACTCACTGAGATTGTAGCATCTGATGCACATTCTCTGATGACCATGCTCACCCTTACCAGCTCTGCTTCCATGCATGTTTGCATAACTCACACACACACACATACACAGATATACACACGTGTGCTCGCGCGTGCTTACACACACACACGCACACACACACATGCAGTAACAAACTGCCATTGTCTCAAAAAAACAAACTGCTGCTGCATTATTTTCAGATTTTTGTCACCGTCTTCTAAAACAAAGTGTGTGCACTAAAGAGCAGATGGTGGACTATTCCTGGGCTTTGATTGCCTGACATCACACTGCACAGCCTGCTAATGGCTGAGCACATAAAGAACAATGGTTTAATCGTGTTGAATGTTGAATAGTTCGAATGGAGATCTGAAGTTTATGGGATTATTCATTTTACATCTATTTAGTCCCCCATAATCCCCCACTGCAGAATAATGGGATTTACAATGACTTTTTGGTGTTGACGATCAGGATCCAATTTTTTATCACTTCCAACAAAGGCACAAACAAGCTGGCTGTAATTCTGAGGCGCAGCCTGAATGGAGCGCCATGAAGAAATCTCACATCTATCTGTCTTCCCGCCCACGCATTTGGGAGGAAACAAAACAGCAAACGGTCTGCTCGCCATGCACGCTCGCTGCTGATGAGCCGTTTCACCGTCTGATGAGGCCCGTAGAGTGATGCCAGATGTCCCAGAATTATGGGCCTTCTCTTTGTGTACCTGTTATCTCGTTGGCCAGCACTTTAAATAACAAAGCGATGGGGGGGGGGGGGGGGGCAAAGCGGGGGGGGGGGGGGGGGGCAGCTGCATCTCCGAGTGATCTGTGATTACGACTGTGGCGGCGATAAGAGCAGTGACGAGTGTCCTGTAATCTGAGTAATGAACAGAGGGAATATAGTTATGGCTTTCACATTCGTCAACAAACGCCTGTGTGTGTTGCACCTGTAAAGTTCTCTGAAATGGAGACCAGACCATCAGCTGACTCCATCATGGATTTCATGGCAGCCATTCAAGTGCAAGAGCACTCACATTTGTCTCAACACATCAACAGTAACAACACGCATGCAAACAGTTGTACTGAAGTCTGTCTGTTCTCCGGATCATGCAGCATGTGTGTGTTCAGATGATCACATGCTGCATGATGCTACATGCACATGATCAAAAATCATGTAAGCTTTTGCTCATCATACTTATTCATAAATGAAATGTTTTTGCGTTTAGAAAACATCATGCAAAAACCTGAAAGGAGATAAATTATGCTCATACCAGATCTGAACTCTCTGTTCACACACGACCAACACAGCAGGGGGTTCACAGCAGTTTAAATAATCCAGAGGATCTGCCGCTGCTCTGACATTCAGTCAAAGGGGGGGGGGAGGGGGGGGGGGGGGGGGGGGGGGGTGCAACCAGATGACAGATCACCTCCTGTGCGATAAAAAATAAAACATAATATGACTCAAAGTAATATCACTGATATATTGATTTCTTACGTATGTATGTTTTAGCAGTAGTGGTAGAAAGAGTCAAAGAAACAGCTTAAAATCCACTGACACGAGTGCATGGTCTCCTCAGCTTCTTCTTCATGTGATCATTTGCATATCACCAATTGGAAACCAGGATCTGCATGTGCATAAACAAAAAGCCACTTCACTGCGCTATGCAGTTTATGGATCAGTGCACCTCAGAGGCAGTGTGCCACTGCACCATTCATATCCTCATCTCATACAATGGATTCCGGGGGAGTTATTGATTCTCGGGGGATTTATGAACATATGAGCTCAGTCCAATAAAATCAGTGAGTGTCATACACCGATTGCCAGGCAGCACCGTGGCACACGCACTAATGGTCCGTCGTTGTTGTCATCACATAGGTTTGAAGAGGACATATGAGTCTGACTCACTTCTGGGGGCAGGGTGTGTCTGAAGAATTCATTTTAAAGACATGCAGAGATGATGGAACAACAAGAGCGTGGCTTTGTGTTATGACACTGACAAAATACCACAGGGACCAGAATAGTTCATGCAACCCACTATGTGTTGGTGTCTGGAAGAGACATGGACACACAGGCTCAGAGGAGGAGGAGGAGGAGGAGGAGGTGGGGGAGACCTGTCTGTCAGCATAACTTCATCATCATCGCCCGCTGCTGCTGCTGCTGCTGCTGCTGCTGCTGCTGCTGCTACTTCCAGCGCCGTGAGCGAGATGGGGCCTGTCATCCATTCAGAGGCTGCTATCAAGGTAGTCAAGGTTGTGCATTCAACCTCCACTAGTGCCAAGGTTCAGCTCAAAACATGTGTTTGTCACCTTAAATGTGTGTGTGTGTGTGTGTGTGTGTGTGTGTGTGTGCGTGTGTGTGTGTGTGTGTGTGCGTGTGCATGTGCGTGTGCGTGTGTGTGTGGTGGAGATGTGAGTGTCATGTGTTGGGCACCTGAATCTGATTGCACAGTCACGTTCTGGAGTATGGTCACACTTATTAAATGAATAAATAAGTAAATGAATATATATATATATTATCTTCAGATTAGGGGTTAAATTTAGATTATTAGATGAATTAGTTGTTGTAGCCCTTCATCAGTTATCATTAAAACTCAAAAGTCAAAAAGTGGCCATTGAAACAAGATGGCTGCCTCCATAAGTAGGACCTGCTCATTTGTATGAAATATTCTAAAGAAGTAATTCTAGGTGAATTACATTATCAGTATGTACATTTGCATGAATACTGGCTCATAAAACAGCAGTATGTTTATTTTGTATCGATTTCTGGCACTATAAATTGAACAAATAAATGTTACACACTGCACCTTTAAGCAATACTGAGAAATGACAGAGGTATTTTTGTCATAGTTAAATTACATGTCAAGATGCTTTTTGACAACATAACAAATTAATCCCATCTCTCTTTTTCTTTTAAAGGTCCATGTGTATGATTAAAAGACCCTATATAACGTAATTATACTTGTTTTACTAATAGAAACGGAAATGATCCCACCAAAATCTTACACACTGGACCTTTAAAGCAGTGAGGATTCACTGTGTGGGTCTCTCAAGACTGCACGCCATTCGCTCTCACACATCTCCACATCAAAGGGGGGAACGATAATGGCGAGGAATACGTTGGCGGTCAGGCTACATGCCGTTAAGGAGCTGCACAGGCTTCTTATGCAATGCTGGAAGAGGGCAGCAGCTGCGGAGGCATCAAAGTGACATGCCGCCATGGTGACGGGAGAGCGAGGGGGGAGGGCGGTCAAAGAAATACTTCCGTGAGGTCATCATGAAATTATTGTGGCGTTGACAATACAGTCACTCGTTTTTTTCTGAGGGGTTGGAGGAGCCGTCTTCTGACCAGAGGGTTGGGGGTCCAATTCCCGCCTCCTACCACTCCATGATGCAAACCGTCATCAGGACCTAATAAAGTGCTATTTAATATACAGTATATAGACCATTTGCCATGATTCATACATTTAACTATGTATGTTATTGTTTGTTTAGCTGCAACATGCAAATTCACACACTTTGTCACAACATTGTACCTGCTGTACCTTTAAAAGTATGCATAGGTAAAAAAAAATTTGGTATAGGTTTCAACATAATTGTTTTTGTGTGTATGTCACATTCAGGAGTGTCAAACAGGAAGAAACAATTTGGAGTGGTCATTGTTTATAGGTCATTATGTTAAGATTCTACTGGTCTCGCCCACTTGAGATCAAATTGGGCTGCATGTGGCTCCTGAACGAAAAATTTGCCCCTGCATTACACCAAGTTGTCATAAAGGAAACATTTGGAAACTGGACACTGTTCCTGCATCACACAAGCTTTACATGCCAGAACAGTAAAACCATGATATAACACTATGGAAACTTTCATAATAACCATAACATATCCATAATAAATGTTTCCTGACACTGCCGCCATCTTCCTTTCCAAAGCTGCCGACCCTTCACGTGTCAAGAAGGACACCCTCACGCGCCCCCGTGTTTAATTGAATTAGCCTGGCCTCAGACGGGGGTCCTGACATAGTGACAGTTCATCTGAGAAGCAACAACTGGCGGTGAAACCCAATTCTCCACGAGGCCTCTACTTTTAGACCAGGAAACAGGAGGTGAAAGGTTCTGCAGTCTTACAAGATGAAAGGCCGGATGACGGCGGAGCGGCAGCTAGATAAACGGGACATTTCAACGACCCAGGCCAACCACGAGGGCCCCTGATGCTGTGGCGTAAAGAGAGGGAGAGAGACACCACACATGACACGTGTGTTTTGTTTTTTTAATGGAATGTACCGTATCCTATCAAGGTATGAAAATAGATCTCACGTGGAAATAAGAAATTGGACGGCATGGCGTGTAATGATGGCAACGGGAGGGCATGTGGGGCAGCGTCACATCATTGACATCAGACACGAGGCGCAGCTCTCACCCCGTGTGAGGTGACGGCAGCGCGGTGGCATGCGCCGGTTTGGCGGTGAGACACTGGGGAGAGGAGGAGGAGGAGGAGGAGGAGGAACACCTTCGGCAAACAGGAAGTAACGAGAGCTGCCGGGACATCAGACGGACAGTGACACATCCCACTGCCCTGTGTGTCAACGCGCTCACATGACTCACGACATCCACATTAGTCATTCAGGTGTTTCCTCATGAAAACCGTTCGTGCTTTACAATACACTTGCAGATTATATAAAAATATTTTATGAACATTTCTTACACTTCTAATCTGACCGGTCACAGCAAAACACAGTGGATCGGGTCAAAGTCAGCTAAAGGTTAAGCTAATACTAAAGGTTCATTGTATTTATCATGATCAACAACTGCGTAATCAATAATAATGATAAGATTTATTATTATGATCAACTTCTTGTAGTTTATTTAAAATAATTCTTTAGACTTCATTTCCGAAATGAAGTAAGTCTGATACAGTCTGTTTCGTTTACGATAGAGATCAGACACAATTGCGGGATATTTGACGCTCCGTTACATTGGACCAGAGGTGTCAAACATACAGCCCCCGGGGCCAAAACCGGTCCGACAGAGGATCCAATCTGGACGGCAAGATGACTTTTCAAAGAGTCAAAATTACACTGCAATCTTTAACAATTGAACAAACTGTTTAAATGTTTATATAGCTATGATTTTCTGGTACAGCCCACTTTCGATCAATGATCAATCCCTCTCCTACAATGTCATCAGTAGAAGATGTACGTTTGCGTGTCACAAACCTCCTGAATTAGCTCTGTATTGTCACAACTTGTGCCTTTGGGTATAATTAAATTACAAACTCATTCAGGAGCTGTTTATAGAGGATTGTTTGGTGCCACGGGGAGTCAGCAGGAAGTCAGTTGGCTCAGATAAGAATGTTCCTGAGTATTTTAGCAGATTGCCATCGCCGGCAGCTGCGACACTTTGTTTTAAAAAAAAAAAGGGGGGACATTTCATGGACTGTTGCAATTGCCATACCATCGCCACATTGCCATTTTGTAAACATGAGATCCACACCATCCCGTATGGTTCTGCTGTTATCTGAAGCCATGCAGGCGACGGCGTAATTTGACTCCATCAACTTCAAGCTCAGAAAATGTGAAGCGTGCACAGAGAGCTTCAGGAGGTTTGGGTCTGACTGACTGTTTACATGCAGGGGTCATTCCACTTTCACTCAGTAAAAGTACTGAGTCCCCACAACTGCACGAAATTGTGGTATTCGCACAACTGGTTGCCAGCATGTACAAGGGCTAGGATCAACCAGTGAGACACAAAGTCATTAAGTTACAACTGACTGAGCAGTAATCCATTTGTAAGTTAACTGGTTCATAGTATCAAAGACTATATTTTTATGTATATTTGTACAATAACAGAGTACTCCAGCTAGTTAGTTCAAGTTTTGTCTAAATCAGGATAAGATCTCATTTAGGATGATGAAATTGGAGTAAGATTGATTGAGGATAAACATAAAATCTGGACTATAGGAAAACCCAGTAACGTGGATAATTCAAGTACAGTCATGTTACCAGTCTTATGCAATTTATACATTTAAAAAAAGTCAATGAACCAAAGCTAATAATAATAATGTCATATCTCATCCCATTTCCAGATATTTACTATCTGGACTATTTAGGTTCCACTTTAGAACCAATCCACTATGATTTAATGCAACCAGTGAGGCTGGCCTTTAAATCCACAATCACATCCCCATGGCCAAATTCATTCATGAGGCGTGACTCTTCAAAACAGTGGGAATTCTGCGATGAACTTTTGTAAAATAATAAATCAAGCACATAATACAAATCGTGTAGGTTCACTCTGTACAGTATGTTGGTATGTTCTGAGGTGGAACACAGCACGTGTGAGCTGGAACATGAAGAAATGATTCTTTGGTTCAGTTGGAGAATGAAAACACAAACAATGAAACATTACTAACCTACAGCGATCTAATCCATCCAAACTAACTACACATGAAAAGCTCAGATCCCAATGGACTGATGAGCGACTCAGAGGTCATGGACTGACAGGTGCCTACTTCCTGTTCCACTTCAGCAACAACCACACGTAACATTCATCAACAACATGACACGGTATAGAAAATATATTTACAGGGCTAATAAATAAAGGGATTAAACCCATTGCACGGTAGAATACAGTCGTTTTCTCACATGCTTTTTGTCCATCAGTCTTTTGTGATAGAAGTGTCTGAGTCGAGAAGAGGGGGGAGGGGTCTGGGACAAGGGGGAGGGATCTGCTCTTTGGAGAGTGGGGCTGGATGGTGAAGCGGCAAGAGGGGGGGAGGGGGGGTCAGGGGGTGGTATGGGGTGCAGCCCGTGTCGATATTCATCTGCTGGCCGATTCCGCGTCCAATTAACCTGTGGAGGCAATCAATCAGACAGACTGCAGACAGGTGGTGCCAGACACAGCAGCACATGCAAATCTATATAATCTGGAGGCATGGATTTATTTTATGGGTACATTGTGTAAGATATTTGTCACTTCTATTGGTGGAAAAAGATATTACAAAACAATAATTGCAACTTCCTGTAATAAACAGTAATGGATGGATCATATTGACCAGTCACTGTGATTTTCTAAAACGGATGTTGTGTAAGAATCTGTTGATTGAGACAAGAAACGGCCTCTGAAATCGTATCCCGAACTGAGATGGATGGAGGAGGTGTGGAGTCGTGTTGTATCAACGCCTCTCACCACACAGGAAGTGACACTTTAATATCATAACAATGACTGTATGGAAGAGGATGGTGATTAATCAGATTGAGGAATGTTTGCTCCAATCCATGGAATCACCTTATGACAACGGAGCCTCGTGTTCAGGGTGAGAGCGGATGATTATAAATACTGCAATGTAACACTGTGGACCTACTTTCATCACTGTAATGACTCTGGGTCATTTTAAAGGTGCAGTGTGTAAGATTTGGTGACATCTAGAGGTGAAGTTGCATGTTGTATCACCTTACCCTCACCCTTATGAGCATACAGGAAAATTGTAGACTTCTGGGCTACTAAAAAAAAACATGGCGGCCCCCATAAAGGACCTGCTCTCCATGTAAATACACATTAATGGGCACCTTTGAGGCCAATGGAAAATACGTAATACATTTTGGTGATTACAAATTCACAAAAATGTCAATATGTATTTGTTTTGTAATAAGTGACAAAATGACAGAAATTGTAAACACTGCACCTTTAAACAGTTTAGAATTCAAAGCTCATGTTGAACGAATCCGGTGCCGAATCAATTCCGCACGTGTGTAAAACCATGTATTAGATGATTGGCGGCTCTCTGGGAATGTAGATCCATCACATGAGTCTGCTGAGGTTCCACCTCAGTGCTTCAGAGCAAACTTTTTCTTTCACTATATTTCTGCACCTCCTGTGCCCCTGTAGCAGAGTGTTGACCCAGAGACCTGGGATCAAAACACATGTCCTTACTCGTGGTGTAAACATCCAGGGAACCGAGCAGAGTAGATGCGTAAAGTAAAGGGGTGGGGGTGTCCCCCACCTCACCCCAGACGATCGGGTCACGTCTTACCGCTGATGGCTCGCGGGACCCGCCGCAGTCACGCCACGTTCGGGGTGCTGCGGAGCGTCTTCTGCCCCGGCATCTGCACCACCAGCAGCTGCTGCTTCTGCCGGGTGGACTTGACGGCCAGGATCGCCTGGCGGTTCTTGTACTGGACCATCTGCAGGGTGATCTCCGCGTTCCAGCCCTCGTCCTGCGGGCACCTGAAGTCGATCTCCTTGCCCTCCGTCATCACCACGGTGAAGTAGACGTACTTGCCCTTTCGCTCCACGCAGTCCACGGTCTTCATGTTGGCGAAGTGCAGCTCCTTGACTCTGCCCGTGTCCCCGTGCAGATGCTGCTGCTGCTGCTGCTGCGGGTGGTCGTGCTGTTTGGGCGGCAGCAACAGCACGCCGTCCTCGGTCAGGACGCAGTGCTTCTTCTTCCACAGCTGCAGGAGCCCGTCGCTGCGCTTCTCCAGCAGACCCTCCTTGAACACCTTCCGGCCGTTCTCAAGCATTGTGCCCCCGCTTTCACTGCACCGAGTGACGGACGCGCACTCGAAGGACAGGTGAAGGCATGAGACACAGCGGTGACCGCGGAGCAGCGCGCGCGTGTGCGCGGTGGAGGAGCAGAGGCAGAGTGACTGGTCTAATTAGTGAGCGGCTGCTGAGTGCTGATCAGTGTGTGTGTGGAGGAGGAGGAGGAGGAGGAGGAAGGAGGGGGCGGGGGGAGGGTTCACTAGTGCACCGCCCCCCTCACCGACACTAGCTCCACCCAACGTGAAAACACCAACAATACTCAAAATAACACTACACGTGCTATTAATAACAACCGGTTTTTCATCCTTAATACACCGAGCTTCAGTTTTAAAGGTGCAGTGTGTAAGATCTGCATGTTGCATCCATCAACTCACCCTTCCCACCCGTGCGTGCAGGAGAACCTATGGTAGCTCCGGGTTGTCATTCAAGCTCAAAATATGCTCCCATCTGGATGCTGTAAAAAAAACAAAAAACAAAACATGTGAGTGTGTCTGCACTAGAGGATGTCAATCAAACAGCGGCACACTCCAACCTAACTATGCGGCTCCAAAAGGCACGTAATCTCGCAAAGCATTATGGGCTGCCGGCACCATTATTGTAGTTTGTTGTCACAGCTGAGTTCGCCACGGTGCTGCTGAGAAAGAGGAACAAACACGGGGATAAATGGATCGTACAAAACATAAAGGCGATGGACCGCACTGAGACAAGCTGGACCCTGTTCCGAAGACTCGGTATCTCCAAAGAGTCAAATCGGTGGAACTGATCCATACGAGCACGGCGACTGGACAAGCTATTTAAATGACCTGAGCTGAGCGTGTCCTCTATATCGTCAATGGAGTTATTATACCGGTGAAGAATTTGTTCTTTAAGGGCTCATGGACTAACGAACTTTGGGTGGGTACAAGACCTCCGAATGTTCCGTGTTAAAGAGAAGACCTTCGTCATTTCTGAGGTAAACAACACGCCTTTACCTCACTGTGTCCCACGGTGCTGCTTGTTTGTTTGCTTATGACTAACATATGTTGGTGTCTGCTGGACACATTTGTTTCAAACGAACAATATCTTACTCTGAGAACACCACTCCAACCGCTTCGGATAAACGTGTTTGCTATGTTAATGAATCTGGAGTGAGCGACTCCGGTAAAGACAGATTTGAACTTCTCGGTTCAATACCTCCGCAACAGAAGGTTGTAAAGTACAGTTGATGGCCCGTTAGACTCCCTGTAACGTAGCAGACAAGATCCAACCGTAGTTTTGATCCAATAATGTTTGATCCAATAACCAGCTTCCCATGTTTAGGAAACAACACTGTTCCTAATGCATCCGTTAGCCTCATGGCTAGCTCAGGCTAACATTTCATAGCACAGTGGGACTTTGAACCAAGCAATCTAATATCTCTATCTGTAATCATTTCAGTATGATTGTACGCTTCAAAGGCTATTCCGGCTCCAACATATACGGACATACTCTTATGTTCACGTTTTAAACTCGGTTAGTTCTCCTTGCATTGTTTATGTTTTGCAGTGCAGGCTGCCGGCTCAGAGCCGCCTGTGAGGGTGAAACATGCTAGTTTAGAAGGCGGGACTAGCCTACACTTTCAGCCAATCAGGGATTGTCTACCGATCAGCCAATCAGGAGATAATGACGTTTCAGGAGGATGGGGGGAGAGGCAAAACCCCACGTTTGACTCTCACAAACTTGACTTTGAAAAAGGCTCGAAAAGCGTTTCTGAGACTATAAATACCATTTATCATCATAATAGAGGCTAAAGAACAAATACATTTCAAATAATTGGGCACAATAGGTCCCCTTTAAAGCAAGTCATACATTGAGGTGATTATACAATTGTAAAATGGCTGTATATAATTGTTTTGTGATTCTACTTCTACAGATAAAAGTGACGGAAAATTAACCAAAATCGTACACACTGCACGTTTAATAACAAAACAAATCATTATCACAATACCATAAGCACTTTATATGCACATATTCTACCTATCTATATACCTGATACACATGACACAAGACACAAATGATACATAGTGGATAACACAAACGAGTGCAAATTATACAAACACCCACAGCAAACATGCATTTTATCTATAAACACTAATATATGAAGGTATTCTGTATCTGTACTGCAAAAAAATAGTATGTACATATATATATGTGTGTGTGTGTGTGTGTTTAGTACATGCTGTATGTGTACCATTTGCAGTCTTGTGTACATTTAGTCATGTGTGTGCAAAAAGCATTTTAAACCTGCTCAACTCTGATAATCTAATTGATTCCTACATTTTGTTACATATACATATATTTTCATAATAATCACATTTGATATCGAAAATGAAATTTCTGCATCTTCACTTTTTAGCTTCTCCAGCCTTCTCCTTACAGGGCCAGTACGAGATTACAGACATGTTATAGCTTGAGTTTCTTTCCTCATGCAAGTTATTAGAAGTGAAACTGTTAAGCCATTCTGTTAACTTTCCTCTTTATTGTCCCCACATCAAGATGTATAGCAGCTCTTGAGAGAATTAAGGTAATGATAATTAAGAGTAAACCACATAGACAAATGCAGTATTGTATCATTTTAAAGCAATGGCGCCCTCAGCTGGCAGAAATCTGAATAATACTGCTTGTTCAGACTAGGTTAAGAGGGACAAAAATCACAGGTCAACCATCAGTGGCATGTTTAACCAATTTATTCATGAACATACACGAACAGTTATTGAGTACATTTTTAGTTTGTAGCATAGCATTTTGCCTTGACAACAGCTGCTCAGAGAGACCCTGTCATGCCCTTTTCCAATGAACACGATTTGAATACTCCCTGCAGAATGAGAAGTACCCTGGCTCTCCACAGTGGACACAATGCTGCCCGACAACCCACATATATGTGGCTGATTACATGACTAAAAAGGCATTAAGAGAACTGGGGGGGGGAAGGAAAAAGGGGGGGGGGGGGGGGGGGGGGGGGGGGGGGGGGTAGAGGCAGGCTATGGTTAGTTCTTGGTCCCCCCTCCTCATTGGAATATTGCTCTGACTGACGAGGGAGGGAGTGGCGGGGAGAGTGGTGGGTCGTTGTCCAATATGATGGCTGTGTAAGGTTCGCCCTTTTTCTTTCACAGTGATTTAATGAACATAGATGACAGTCCCAAAGTATCGTGTTTGGTCACTAATTGGCGACACAAGAGGTAAGTTATAATAGGGGGGAAAGGGGGCGGGGCTAAGTGAATCTGACACTACAACATCTTTACCCATCATCCAATGTGCTACATTAAACCCAATCTTCTCTGAATGTGCCATAATCCACTTAAAGACCTATATAGCAAGAGTTGAACCATTCACAGAGTGGAACTACAGCACCCTCCCTGTTCCCCTGGAGGCAAGGGAGGCATCAAAGTGCTGCTCACAAGGAACACTCAGACAGGTAACTGATGACAGAATGCCACTGGCACACCACACACTAGAACAAAGTGCTATAGATACAACAGCCACGCAACTGCGAGCCTACAAGGAGCCTGAAACACTGGAATACCCGGGCTTGAACTCGCCATCCAGCCAAACCTTGACCTTCCTCATCTGTGAGAATTCTCTGGAATGTTATAGAGACTTGACCAGGTGGTACCAAGCTCTGGGAGCGACAGAGAAAGAAGTCCAAACTAGCTTTAACGTGAAGTACACTGATGGCGCCAGCCAGTCCGCTCACTGGAATGTATCAAGAATGAAATGTCATGATTCCCAGGTTGAGCATGAATCTATCAAGTGGAATGGACGCCCGGCTACTCGTCTGCCATCCGCCCACCATCTTCAGTACAGGAAATGCTACAGTGCTTTTAACAAGTGCTAAAGGCCCCATTTATGAAGTTTAAAAATCCTTTTTCACCTCAAACAACCAGAACTTTCAAACCTGGGACTTTGGTAGGAACTGAAGATGGGAGGAGGTGGTGGTGAGGGGTGTATTTATATATTGATGTTATCATGATGCAGTCTAAACCACAGCTGTTGTCCAAGAGCAAATACAGCAAAAGACTTCACAAGAACCCAAACTAGTTTAGCGGTGAAGAAACAAGTTCATGCTTTTTCAGGGAGAGTTTTTTTCCGGTATTCTATTTTACAGCAAAGGAGGAAGAGAAGGAAAAACAGGTCTAGTAAAATACTATGTATATTGAGCCACACAGCTCCCAGTATATTACCATGAGGTTTTGTAACAAAAATCTTGAAACCTTTTTTTGAAAGTCTCTACCAAGAAAAATACAAAACAGTATAAGGCGGTAAGTAACTATTTTTTTTATACAATATTTTTTTCGTCTTTTAGGATTTTTTTTGTTTTGTTTTTAAATTTGAGAAGCCGTTACAGTGCAGTTGATCCTCAAGACAGCCGGGCCGGGCTTCACTGCTGCTTGCACTCAGCTGGGGGGGCTGCATCCTTCTGTAAGAAACCACAGGCACGGGAAGGGGGAATGTTAATAACAACACAGCAAACACAGGTGTGTGTAGGGATCAACCTGTCATTAGTCTTACTAAGGCCACTAGTTGCCATTTATGCATGTGTTGACGTTTTCTGTCAAAAACATCACAGATTTAAAATACATTTTAAGTTCTGCATTAGAGTTAGATCCTCATTTTTAAGGTTAAAATACTGGTAATCCGCCTATTTAGCCACTATCTGGCATCATGTTGGCACATGAAAACCAATATCCATCGACCCCTACACACATCACACCACACACACACAACCAATATCACTTCAACAAATAAAACATTGAACAAGCTTCTCAAAATCTAACGTCCTGAATTTCACATTTGAGTCCAAAAAAAACAAACAAAACAAAAGGCACGAGACAAACCACAGATGTTGGAGAAATGAGTGACACATTGACTGTGGACAGACGACGGTAATTGTGGTTTCTCGTGTTTATCGATGCCATGACAGGTGTTTGGATCATTATTCCAGGTAGAAATAATACGTCTGCACCACATGGCTGGCCCGTGGATTCAGGATGAAGATGCAAAAACCTGAAGTATAATGTCAAAGAGATGAATCACTCCACAGACGTTTACTTGCTCTGAAGCCAATTTGTCTCTTCCCCATCACTATGAAGGCCGAAGAACTCGATTCATATCCTTTATCCTTCCATTGGTGTCTTTCATACCAGTGAGGGATGGGAAACGGAGGGAGCCCCAGATCTGAGTTATGCATAAAGGTTTGCAAGATGGATGATGCTTTAAAACTTCCTGACACTGTATTAAATTTCCTGATACAGCTACAGACCCAATCACTTGTCAGTCTTGGCTGTCAATCATGTCACAATTTCCTAACATGAAGTAACCGATTAAAACAAAAATGTATGAACATGGGAAAGTACATCATTGTGATAAGAGCTACCTAGTGACAGACGCAATGAGCTGGATAAGATTATTGGTTTGATAAACAGTAGAACAGACGTGGGAGCTTCCAGGTAATAAATGCGTAACATAGTACTCACACTATGACATTTAAATTCCAGTTAAGAACTAGAAAGCCCAATATTAGGAGAGAGGCAAGTCTAACAGCTAGATTTATGACTATATCGCTGTAACAAGATAAATACTAACACTTAAAACATAACCTCAGGCAACCGAAGTTAATGAGCTGTCAAACACAGAGGAAAGATTTCAAAGTGTCAGACGGGGAGATAATTAAGAGCCCCTCATATCGGAAACAATGGCATCCTTCCAGAATACTTTAGACACTTCTGGGGAAGATGGCTCACTGCAGCTGTTCGAGCAACTCTCCACAGCCTGATGTCAAAGTGACTGCAAAGTACAAGGTCAGTTTCAACATTAGCAAACACTCCAGTGAACTATACTACGTTTACATCAGGAGCAGGTCCACTCCACATGAGGCACGACCAACTTTTTATAGTAGCCCGAAATGGACAATCACAGTTTCTCCCACATTGTGAGGCAGGGGGCTATTCAGCTGCAACAAGCATCTTATAACACAAATCATAGATTGGTTATTAAGGTAAAGTAACCAGCGATAATCAGAGTAACAGTGTTTGTGTTAATGTGACTGCACTAAGAGATATTGTATTTTAGATATTTGATATCTATATCTATCTATATGTATTTTAAACTCAAATAAACCTTCAAAGCAACATTGCCATATTAGGCAGCTGAACAGTGCTAATGTCGAGACAGGAACATAAAACCATGGACAACTAATGATTCAATGGGTCAAACGTCAACAAAGAAAGCACAACATTCATGGCAGACAAATCCTCGTCCTGACAAGAAAAAATAAATAACCTACATCAACAGACAGGATGAGTTAAACATGGTGGAGTAAAACAAATGGGAGGGTTGAACATTTTCAACATACAGAAATGATACAGGTGCAAATGCAGATCTAGCTTAGGGTTTAACTTAAAACAACAGCAAACGAGTGGGTTAGTAATAGATTAGGATGGTGCAGAACGGCGATAGAGAGGGAGAGGCTGCTCATGCGTGGGGTGCGATGTAAGGAGATGTGGGTGCACGATGGAGGGACAACGGGACAAAGAAAAGGAGGAGCGGGTGTGATGGTAGTAAGCTGACAATTCACAAGCATTACCTACCAGGATAGGGTTATTTTTCTACTGTCACCACTTAAACCTAGTGAGGAAAAATTTAAAGAGTAGCTGACAAAAGATGCCAAAGTGACTTGAGATGAAGAAATATTGATGAATAGGAACATTTAAAAACAAAAAAAGGGGCAAAACTGGCAGAATACAGAATGTCAAAGACTTTTGCCAAGCAGAACAAAAGAAGCACAAGTCATGCTGGTTTACACCAAGTCATCAATAAAATGCATCTGCCCCTGGCCTAAAACTGTAAATATAAACAGAAAAATGTATGGGGCTTTTAATTCATATGACTAATAGCACTAAAATGTTCACATTAGAGACCAAAGTTTCAGGTTTTAGTGACCACATGCAGCAGTCAGTCATGCTGAAAATTAAAATCAAGATCCGGCTACAACAATGTTGAACAAAGGGAATGTTTCTCTCTAACTTAGTTTAAAAGCAAAATTAAAATCATGATGACAAAATACAAGCTGGAACAAAATGAGATGCATTTGACAGTATGTATTCTGTATGTTGAAATCCGACAGTATATGACAGCTGTTCTCTCCCTGCGGCTCAGGATGCCCCAAGGGAAGCTCCTTCTGCTGCTGTGCCAAAGGTTTCTTGCTGTAATAATGACTGGGCATTTACTGGTGAACTGTCGAAAAGTTTCTGAAAGATCACTACAGGCTTATCCATGGCCTTCGGTCAGAGCTGGAAACAGCATCCTGAGCCAATAAAGCTGAGAACAGCTGAATCAGGTCTGTCTTAGGACACCAGCGATCCTCAGAAGGAGAGGGAGTGTGGGAGTGTGCTCGGGGGAGGAGGGGTGAACTCACCTTGGGATCATAGTCGGGGTCGTTCTCCTCGTCAGCCTCCTCCTCACCTTCCTACACACACAGCACAAACACGTCAGTCTACTGGGTTTCTCCATGCAATAAGAGATGATCCTCATCTACCATCATCTGGTCATCATGACCATTCCCAATCTCATTGTGATCAATGATTGTAGTCCTTACCTCATCATCAGCTTCCTCTTCCTCTTCATCATACTGTGAAAACAGTATAGATCAGTTAGTAAAAAAATCAATTCATAAGATGAAATCCTTTCCAGAAATCAAATACAAACAAATATCAAACTGCTGAGTCTACATTTATGTGTTCACTTTTTTCATTAACCCAAGAATTTCAGCATGAGTGAGTCTCTACAGGGGCTGCCAGGTTGCACCATGATTGGAACTTCATCACTTGATGCTGTCAAATCTTACAAACGGTACATTACACAAAGAATACCCAAATGTGTGTTAACATTGCATTCACAAATTTTCTTGGGCTAAATAAACAAAAACAATGTCACAATGTAATCTTATTGTTCAAGTTTAAGAGGCATGCCAAGAGATGCATATCATGCAACGATGTCACATCACGTTTGAGTTGCTTAAAACTCCTGAGGATTGTTAACGGCTGGTGTATCCGTTGGAGAGTTGACAAACTAGCCTAAACCAATGCTTTGTGATACTTACATCGTCGTCATCATCCTCTATGGCCTCTCCTGTGAAGTAGAGTACAGCCCGAGGAACGATGCGCTCGCGGATGAAGTGGCCAATTTCAAAGTCGGCCGCCAGACTTGCTTCCAAATCCTCATCCTGAGTAAAGACAGATATTTGACAATGTCCTCTGCTTTCATGTCGGACACATTCAGAACAGATTTGATCAGATGGCAATAAATGGTAAATTAATGTATGTATAAAAAACAAAAGTAAATAGACTTACCAATTCTCCATTTTCTGGAACTGGAAAAAAGATACATTTAGAAATTAAAATAAAGTCTTTTTGTAATCTAAAACACACTTAAAGTCAGCATGGATGTTTTCACTCAACCGTTCTTACCCTCTGCTGGGGAGAAGAAGTTGAAGAAAGAGTCATTGGGGACTGTTTTGGTGACCGTCCTAACTGTGCCGCGACCCTTGTGCTTCTGCTTCTTTTTAATCGTTTTCAACGTAACGTTCTTGCCCTTTGTCCAGTCAATCATGCAACTGTGGAGAAACAGGAGACAGAGTGGGCGGAAGAAGAAAGCAACACGAGCATGCAGCATTTTTAAATGTCCAATCTAAAATCAATCATCTTGGGTTTAATTTAGAAACGCGAGTTGTGAGGTCAGAGAAATGAGTCAGAATAACGTGCTCATGTTCAGAAAAGGTTTGTTATTGTAGGGGTGGTGTTACGAATCAATAAGTCTTACCACAAATTAAGGCTGAAATAAGAGGGAGTAACAAACTCTCGAGCAGGGGTACGCAAATACAAATCTTATAAGGCCACAAAGATTTTTATTGAGCTCGGTGAGGCCACATGCGATAATACTGTAATATTCAAAACAAAATGTCCTTTTCATTAAATATAACTACAAAAATACAAACTAAAAGAAAATGTAATTTTCATTTTGACATACATTAAGATAAATAGTTGATTAATAAAGAAAACATGACCCCTGCCATGAATCCAAAACATATATATCAGGAGGGGAACATTTGTCTTTTTAAATATTAACACACAGAACCACAAGAAAGAAGGAAAAATGTATTTCTGTCCTAAGGTGAATCAAGCATCTCAGGAATTCCAAAACATACATACTAAAATCAAACCAAATGTCCCTTTATGTTTAACAAAAAAAAAATCATCACCTCCATAGATTCCATTGGTCAACATATATCAAGATCTCAGGAATCAAAGTGTCATGAAAAACTATTTTACATTCAAAGTGTCAGTGCCAAACACTGCTTAATGGGAGAAATGACATCTTGTGTCCGTTCCCAAAGCTTTGAACGCTGGCTCAAATTGTGTGATGGCCAGGAGGACACACTGATGCAAGTGTTCAATTAAGATTTGATACTATTTTTTTTTTTAAATTCATGATAATAGTTAAATCAGTCTGCTAAAATTGGTGGTGTTACCACAGTGGCGAATGGCTTTCTTGCACACATCACATGTGGCAGTGTCCCTATCAGCTGCAGTGAATGAAGTCCACACCACTTCTCTTTCTCTTCACGGGCTGCTCTCAGTCCTCTGACTCTCCGCTCTCTGGCAGAGCAGGGAGGGGGCAAAGTGTGCCAGTGTGAGTGAGTGAGAAGCGCTGTTTGCAGACAGACTTGGAGAGACATTGCGCTCGCATGAACTCTGTGAGGAAATTCGAGTAATTTTCTGGACGTATAGAAGAGAAACTGCAACAAACGGGGGCCACAAGTTCCACTGCTTTAGAGGTATGACATCAAATAAAGAGAGTAGAATTCACTAAGATTTGAGCTACAGACCCTTGTGAAATAAATGAATGTTTTGAAAGTATTCTGCATGGTCAAACTTATTCAGTTAGCAAAGTACCTGTATAATGTGACTCAAATATACTAACAGTCATATTGCATACAGCAGCAGTTTAGCTAAATACCAATAACATTCACCAAATCCAAGGGATGGCAAGCAAATATAAGTAGCTGTTGATTCACCACCATATCATTGTGTCAGTGTTATGCCATCAGAGACAAAGTCACAAACCCACAGCACTACTGACAAAGTCTGTATCATAATGATTTGGCTGGGAGATCTACATGAGACAGTTACAAGTATCATCATGTCTCATGTCGAGTAAAGCAACATTGCACATAGCAGAGATGTATCCTTTTAAAATGGAAACTCAGGTCTTTTCAATACGTCTACACTCAGAGAAACTAAATCAGGATGTTGAACACACGTAGAGTTATGTTCACAATGGCACCAATGAAAATCATGGTACCTCATGCTAGCAACACAAACAGTTATGACAGCCCAAACTACTTAGACGAGTCGAGTGCTATCTTCCTCCTCCATTTGCTAAATTCTGGAAATAATTGAAATTTCAAATTTTAGTAGTTTGTTTTACTCAACCATGTTTAACTCATCCCGTCTTTTAAGTTTTTCAATTTTTCTAAAAGACAGAAGATCAGCCTACTGCAAAAAAAGCAGGATAATTTCTTGGAGGCATGCAAAGAAATAGCTCAATCACTGAGACAATACCATTATCCCTTATTACTATAAGTAATCAAACTTTTGATAGAATTCTCTTCCTGTCGTTTGTCCAATTTTCTCCTCATCTTCCTCATGCAAATATTCAAATGTCATGTCTAGTAATCATGACACAGGCATGCAACCTAAGCACGTCAGTGATAATTTGATTCCAGATTTGTTTTGTTTTGTTTTTTTAAATAGAGGATTGTGAGTAATCCTTACTGATCAAGTCAAAGTGAAACATCATGATCGAAAAATTCAACAGCCAAAGAGAATAAGCACTTCACAACACAGCAACATTAATGAACTGGATTCAAGATAGAAACAATACATTTAAAAAAAGACGTCGGTGTTACTCACCCTGTGCAACACATGATCTCTGGGCCATCGAAAGAGAAGGGGTCGTTCTCATCCGGCTCTGACCTCATCTTATAGGTTTTTGTCAACACTGTGTTTGTGAAGAAGTCATTGGGCTCAAAGTGGAATTCTAATGTGAAGCTCTGGGTGGAGGACAAGAGGATTTTATTGAATTCAACCCATTTATCACACATGCCATGAAAAGGAAAACAATTTTTACATGGGATACTACTGACTCACCATTGGTTGTCCTGGATCTGAGAACTTTACTTTAATATCTTGTAAATTTTTAAGGATGGGCTCATCATGTTCCTATAGGAGAGGGAAAGCACCACAAAGTAAGATCAACCAGAAATAATTTTCTTATTTAATGTGACACATATAGTTGTCATCCACTCGGCAAAAATGCCTGCCCTTCACTCCTTATCCAGCAGGTGGAGGCACAGGCTGATTTTTCATAGTGGGAATCAGATCCGACTGTGACCCATTTTGTCTGGCTCCCCCACAGTCTGGATAAATGTACCTGCAGCATGTCACTGAGCAAGTCCACGTTCTTGAAAACCGTTAACCAGAATTCAGGGATGCCCTTTGGGTCCTCCTTTTCCTCGTCCTTTTTCTCATCCTCAAGTTTTGCTTTCTCCTTCATCTCATCCTGCAGGAAAGACACATTTTCCTTATCAAAATAAGACTATCAACTCTCTTATATATTATAGCAGTGGTCCTCAATAGGCGAGGTGCGTGGGTCAGGTCGAGGAGAGGAGACAGAAATGACATGCTGACGTGTAAATAAGATACATTTTTTTAGTAGATTTAATAAAAGAACAAGTTAGAGACTTGTTCTATAGAAAAGGTAACCTTCAATGACGTCTGTTGTGATCTGCCATAAAGAAAATTCAAATATTTCCATCCTCCGGGTTGGGGGGGGGCACTATCAGTATGTCCGCATGGCCATCACACCATTTGAGCCAAAGTTCATTAAGCAGTGTTTGACACACTTTGAATGTAAAATAGCTTTTCATTGCACTTTGAGATCTTGCGTACTGTGTTTACCAAAGGAATCTATGGAGGTGTAGATTTGTTTTTATTAAACTGAAAGGGACATTTGGTTTGATTTTAACATGTTAGTTTAGGAATTCCTGAAAATTCTTGATTAACCGTAGGACAGAAATACATTTTCCTTCTTTCTTGTGGTTCTCCGTGTGTGTATTAAAAAAGAAAAGTGTTCTTAACCCCCTCCTGATATATTTGTTTTGGATTCATGACAGGGGTCATGTTTTGTTTTATTCAACCATTTATTTGAATTTATGTCAAAATGGAAATGATTTTATTTTAGTTCGTAATTTTGTTGTTGCAGTATTTCGCATGTGCCCTGACCGACCTCAATAAATGGACCTTTGGCTCATTGAAAACATTCTTTGTGGCCCCTTTAAGATTTGTATTTGAGTACCCCTGTACTATAGCATTTCACCAACTGTACCCAGAGACAGAACTGTGAGCAGCAAGTAAGCTTGTTAAACTGATAAATCAGAGGTTTTAGCAGATTAGCATGAGCTGTCAATTAACTGTGTTTTTGTTCCGTCAACATGTTGGCTGTTTTTGGTCAGATAAGCCAATAATTTTGGTTGACAAATATTCTCGACAGGCCACAAAAACATAGTCTAGAAAACAATCGGTTTTAAATCTTGGTGGTTAGCTATTAAGCATCAGTTATCGGTGATTAAAGAACCCAAAAGTAGCACCCCTTGGAAGTGAATAATGCAGTCAGAGGAAGCATGCAGGTGTATACGTCACCTGTACCTGCTTACTTACTGTCAGCTCTTCCTCCTCATCTGCCTTCCATTCACACTCCTCATCTGTGGGCTCATAAGCTGCTTTCACTATGTCACTTCTCTGTGGACAAGAGAGCAGAAAGTCAAGAGTTTTGTTACATAGCGCTGCCATGTGAATGATCAAATAAGTCCATGTTCAGGGATATGTACAGAAAAAAAACATACAAATTCAAAGACAACTGAGGCTTATTTGAAATTGTGTGAGTCGTTTCAGTGATCCTGATAATTTACTTGAAGGCAGAGAATGAAAATACTGGCCTCTTGTCTGTATTGTTTGTTTACATGAAAACAAACGCTGCAGTTTTAGCACTGACAAAACCAGCTCCTTAAATATGATCAAGGATGATAAAAGGGCTGTTCTATACTGAACATCAGCACCGGTTTAATTCTGCTGAGTCATGACGCCAGTATAAGTATAAAACAACTTCACCTTCACTACAGAAGTGTCAGGTCTTTTAGATGTGTTATTCAAGGACGTATTCTAAGAAATAGCTAAAGTGCTAGAGGCACTCTTTTTCTGATGACTGTTGCTCACTGGCGAATAAGGCACAAAAAGCCATACTTCCTTGTGGTCTAGCTCATTTAGCATGCACACTAGAATCTTCCTCTAGCCCTGTGACTCTTATCTAGTTCATTATGCTGTATGGACATGCAAGCCAACTGGCAAATGTTTATCCTTGAAGATCCTAATGAGGAATATCTTCTTTACCATGTAGAGAAACTAATGAACCTGATTGCGATGTATTTGATTATTCACAGATAATTTGATTGTTTTGGCCAGTTGGTCCGTTTTGCTTCAAAGCTTGGTGCACTCAAAGTATCCCTTTCTTACAATATATAGTATGATTGCATAAAATGCCAACTGAGAAAACATCCACCATCTAATGATACTAGATATTTCAGTTGTCTTCATTTTTTTTCCTTGTACACTCTTATGGCTGATGCACATCCAGTACAGATGATGCACCTTCTAAGGCTAATCCACTGAATACAATCCGGACATGAAGTATTTGGACAGATGCATATCTGTATGGAATAATCAACAGTAAATTAGTTGTGCCATATCTGAGCTTCCATTAGCATAGCTTTAAATTAATGAATTGGTAATTTGGTGAGTTCGAGTTTTCATATGCTGTTTATGAGTTCAAGACTTCAGTCATTCAGTTGCTTGATGCGACGGAATTTGAATATTTTTGAAATTTCTCAAAAGGCTACAACTCCCAGAGATTTTTTCTGTATTGCTATAAACTCACTAAATGTAAAACTGTAATCTCATAATTGTACACAGAAATCTAAGATGTTACAGACAGACATGAACTTTCATCCAACAAAGAACAAACACGAAGGAGTCAGCATCAAGAAAGTGTGTGAATGACGTACTTTGTCAAACAGTGGCTGGTAGAGAGCAGCATACTTCCTCTCCAGCTCGTGTACTTCTTCATAGAACTTGGCCTCAATGTGGGCACATTTCACCTGCAGGTTCTTCAGGGCGGTTACACGTCTCTTTACGACCTTTGGTAAACTGTGGAGCAGAGAAGATGTGATGGGGATGAGCATTTGTCTTTATAGATGCTGTACGTGTTGAACTATGCGGTAGCTTTATACAAGAGGAAAGACATTGGTGGGTAAAATGTGCCAATCCCTCACCTCTCCATATATCCTGACGGTGAGCCGGTCAACCCGTCCAGCCTCTCCTGCAGCGCAGCCAGGATCTGTGGATTCTGCATCATCTGCACAGTCAGCTGACGAGCTGAACACACAAAGGGGATGATGAAACTTCTATTGGTCATGATTGGATGAGTACATGTTTGGGTCAAAATCAAAAGGCAAGAAAATAATTCCTACATCAGAGTTTCTCTGAGCTATATTCCACTATTCCATTTCAGCATCTAGTGCAGCAAAGCAAAGATGACAGACTGAGTGAAATATGGTTATCTAATGCCCAAATGACACCAAGCACATAAGGTGTTAGTCATCAATAATATGAGGTGCTCTAGTTTTTTTTGTTTTGTTTTTTTAAGCAAACAGGTGACAGATGGTACAGTGTGAGTGTCCAATCCAATGCTTGTTGCAGACCAATTGTTGTTGGCAGGTGACAAGATAAAAAAAGACTGGAAGTCACTTTGCTCTGTTGGCACATTCTGGCCATTTTTCTTGTAGTGTGAAAGCAAAGAGAACAGATCAGCTGTCCAACACTTTGAATCCAAACGCATAAGATAGAGTCTCACTTGTCAAAAAGAAAAATATCAAGAGGTATCAACTCGACACTTTGATAAAAAATGCCAGTTAGGGTGGATATATCAGTGCGGATCAGCAGCTACTTTCAAATGTGATTTATATATCGACTCCAAAAAGTATTATTTGCTTCTTCATAGATGACTGGATGGAGATTATTTAGTTTCATCAATATAAGGCCAAATTAAATATACAGGCGCTAAGTGTATGATGGCTCCTATGATCATCTCAAAGGCATCCCACTTTTTGAGCCTTGACCAAAGTGACCATGTCTAACATGAAAGAAAATAAATTGTCCTTGATGTCCAGCGACCAATATTTAAAACCACACCTATTCCTGATTTTCAATGAGAGTGTAATTCAATTTGAACATGATGGTTTATACTTTAACCACTCTATTGGGAGCGAGTGAGCGAGCGAGCACACACACACGTCGATAAATAGTTCGGTTCTGATGATGACTTTTCATTAAAAGAAACACATGGCTATCATGATTTCTCTACGTTTTTGGGTCAATGTACATCTGCCTCCTCCGCCCCCTCACACAAAATAGACACTCACGAACGCGCTCGGAGGGGGCAGGGGAGGCATACGGAACCGATACATATACTTAGAGGAGTAGAAGTCATGTGTTTCTTTAAAAACCCCGAATAGAATGGTAGGGGAAACGCTGCTTTATGTAGCGAGGTGCTGTATAATTTACACTGCGGATGCCAGCAGATCAGTTTTCACCTTCAAATCAGTTGACTTTAATGAATCTTTGGAGCTGAGATGTGTGGGTTCTCAGCTTTTTATTCAAGGCTCACAGCAGCCTTGATGTGTCAGTGTGTTAGAAGCACTAACGTTGGCACCACATTTTAACACCATCAGTCCACATATCACTCATACATTTCTAATCTCCCTCTCAGCATCCATACTTCATGTATGGCACTTCCTGTGTGTGGTCGTTATGACAGATCAACTGTGCGTGTTCAGAACGAACCCGTTATCAAGTCTGCCTTCTAAAAAGACTTTTGCTATGGTCCTATAAATAGATGAGGCTAAACTGCCATCTATATCCATCTACAATTAACTGGGATTGGTCATCCACAGGGGGAGCAGTCTGAATCATTCAAAGAGCATCAAAAGAATGCATAAACAGAATCCAGATCCAACATTAAATTGAATTAATGCCTTCTGGGTTCTCACTACAGCTCTAAAATCATGTCAAGCAAATGTCTCCTTAACAGACAAAAACAAAACAGGTAAAATGTGCAAAAATCAATCTAATTTTAGAAGCACATTATCTTATTGTATTTATATTCACCCCTGAATCTTTAAGCATTCATTACATACTTAAGACTGGTAGACATTACTAAATCTAAACTACTGTGTTGTTATGAACACACTCCAGTTAGTGGTTTTATTAGCAGAGGCTCACCTTTGCTATTTTCGTCTTCTACAGTTTCCTCTTCTTCCACTTCCTCCACCTCCTCCATATCTGCAGGGTCCATCTCAGCCTGGTCTTTGCTGCTCAGACGGACAGGTAAGGGGAGAGGACGGAGAGAAGGTCAGGCAAAACATACACTTCAGTGTTCATCTTTCAATTATTGCAATTAGACTTTTCCGTTTCATTCAGATGCCACACCTTTAACATAAATTCAACCAATCTGTGATTTACTAGTTGTCCCAAATGAGATAAAAGTATGTGCGTGTGTACGCACACTTGTTTGAGGGACAAAATATCTTTGTAACAACCACTGGCAGCTGACTCCAGCTGGATTGGTGCAACTCACTGTGCTGTTAAGTGATATGTTGATTAATGACCAACATTTATTTTGTAGAAATTTATTTTGGTAAATAAAAGTGACTCTTTACTTTGTTAACCACTGCCATCTGTGGGTTGAGTCATGTTGTAAATATCTAACCAAACATAAATCAGTGATGTCACAGAAAGTGCATCCATCATTTTAATAGGTCCAGAGGCCTGGAGGTGAATGTTGTCTAATGTCTGATGTAAAAATGTACTTACTTGTCGATGTCTGCCATTTTTGCCGAGTCTCAGGTGATGCTGAAAAATTAGGAGAAAATAACTATAATAGTAGCACACAAAAAATACTTTTGAGTAGCATCAAAATCTGGGGAAAACTTACTGCAGTACAGGGGGCATTTGAAAATATTATGAGATAATTGATGCAAAATGGAGACTTTTTAAAGGTTGCAGTGTATGGAAGCAGTGGCACAAGAACTTTATCCTAGTTCACTCTCCTTACATCTTTGCCCATTCTCCTTACAGGTATGTTTGATGATTCTTTATATGAAAGACCTCATCTGTTCTGAACACACTGGTGTGGCTATTTTTCAAAGAGATAACTAAGATCACAGCCTCTAACCCATAAGCATTAGTGAGTTTTCTAAAACCAAGGCATATCGGATATTAGGCGTTGATTAAAACCATGCCCTTTTTCAGTGGTTGAATCTTCCTAGCAATCTTTAGCTCATGAGTCCCTAGTGTTTCAAATTTGAATACCCTGAATCTTGGCAATTCAGACCATATGAAATTCCGTCTTAGTCTAGACAGGATCCACACTATTCATGATGACATCCCCCCATACTCCTTCACAGTGCTGTTAAAAAAAAAAATGAATGGGGTATATAGCACTATTTAAAGGGAGGTGTTGGGGGAAAAACTTGAACTACAAAAGATGACCATTATGTATGTATACAACAAAGTGATAACAAAATGTATTTTCATTTTTATGTACCACCTATAGAAGTTGCATCCTCCATACTGTCCCATCTGTAATGTGGTGTTAATGAGAAAAAGAAACGTATCTATGGACATGGGACAGATTCTGAAAGTCCAACTTAGATACAGCACAGGAGCCATTTTCTACACACTCAGCAGCTCAGCTGAAATTCAGAGGAGCCCAACAGAAGCTTCTCATGGATTGTTAGCTGCAACAACCTGCTGTGTGTCACTGTCCATACTAACCTAAGCAGCTGACAGAATGTCACAAACTACACTGCCATGTCGTCTACAGTTTGAGATCCCTCACTCAACCGTATCAAATTTGTAGGTGGCTATGTTGTGGAAAGAGGCAACAGCTGAAGTTAGGGTCAGATTTCACCTATCAATGTGAATTTTGGGTTCGCAGTTAATGTTTGACAAATTGTTTGAATTATTGTTTTCATAAGCCCCATACATTCACATTAGATTAAGTCCTTTCCACAGAGACGGCCATTTTGCACTCATTTGTTTACAGCACCCCAAAATGGACAAACTAAACAACCTTACAGATTTAAGGTTAACACATTATGAGCACTGTACTTTATTATATAACTAGATCTCTGAATATTGTTTGTGATCATGGAAATCAAAAAATAGATTGATAATATTGATATGATAAAAGTTGGTAATAGCAACATAGATACTGCATTACTGATTTCAACATCACCCTCATCAATAAATGGAAATACTGCCCCTCCTGGTGGGAATCCCATATGGCATTTCTATGAGGTTGAAACTGTGGCACAGACTCCTAATCCTGCTTTGACAGACAACTGCCTACAGTCTGCACTCATCTGTTTTGCTGCATCCACCTGCCATCCCCAAGGTAAATCGGTGCCGTGTTGGACAACACTATGCAGCACCACAGCTAACAATCCTAAAGCCCACGAATGAAAATTTCTAGTCACATAACTGATAACACTCACAGCGAGCAACCTAATTCCAATCAAATACCAACAATAAATGATAAAACCATTTAATTGGTTTGCATGGTGACTATGCTCCAAGCAAAGCCATCATATTATCAACATCGCATATTTTTGCCGTCCTACTTTTCCACAATAGCAATATCATTCAACCACAGAAGTTAAGTGACAGTTTACTGATCTCAAAATAAGTCTGACAGATCAAGCTGTTTTCTCCTTCATATGGTTATAAACTGTCAAGTGTTTCTTTTGCTTTTATGTTTACTTGGCTTTGACTTGCGTTTATTCCCACTCCACCTCGACAATCTCTTAAGAAAAATAATAAATAAATAACTGTGCACGACCCCCTCATCTTGTAAGAATATTGAGGCTATTGAGAATATTGAGAATATTGATGACACCAAACACCAATGCTATCTTGTATTCACAATATGACAAATTATTGATGGGAAAGCTCTCAGCAGCTGAAACACAGATTCTTCAAATACACTGTTGGGTAAAATGTGATGACAGGGTTTTTCAAGTTGAAGTCAATATACATGGCTTTTGAAATTGTGAAATTGAAAAAAGATTGTGTATTAACACGTTATAGTTGCTCAATTACAAAGCTTATGAGCTAAAATAAATTATGCTGATATTTTAAGGAGTTTACAGTGGTCTGAATGAAACAGCGTCATTATCATAATCCTAAAATGAGCCCTTTACATTTACATTAGGAGCAGGTGCTCTCAATTGAGGCCGCCATGTTGTGCAACCATGTCTTATTAATAGAAAACAGTTTAAGTTTTATTGATATTTGAGGCCTACTATAAGTTCTACTGCATACTTGGACGTCAAGTGTGTGTGAGGGACACTGAGCTGCAGAAATCATCACCAGTGGATGTCACTAAATCCTACACCATGTGTCTTGAGGTGCCAGTATGCATTTAAAATCTTTAAAAATCTTTAAACTCCATGTTATTTAAATAATACAGTTCAAGAGGATCAACCTTGCAGGACATGTAATGTCTCTTCACAGTTTGTTTACTTTTGCATATTAAGGCTATACCCTCGAAGGGCACATAAATTATCTCATCTGGTCAAAACAGTAGGTGACTTCTGATGAGGGTGAGAATTAACAGTGATCCATCACACTGAGAATACACTTGTTTCCTCTGAGGGACAAGCCTTTCTCTCTAATCCTGCCCAGGGACCACGTGTTGCATGCCCCAGTCTCACAGGCTATCCAATGACTTACACAAAGCTCAGGGTGAGAGCCTATCTGCTCTATCTTAAAAACATGTTTACAACTATAATTCGACCAAACAAGCCAGCTAACCTGTTGAAACCTTCCCCGCCCGCGGTCAGTAAAACAAGCGTCCCCTCTAGTCCTCCACAATAACCGGCGACCCCGAGCTAGTAAACAAGCTAACTTTAGCCGGCCTGTACACAGTCTCCATCCTTGCGCTTACTCGCCGTGTCCGGCTAGTTAAGCTAGCTCGCGCGCTGCTAGCTTGATGCGCACTTCCCGGGCAGAGCAAGTGGGAGGAACAGCCTCAACACACACTGCACTGAGACTACATGAGTCTGGGGGCAAGTGGAGAAGCACCGCCACGGTTTCAATTCCACGTATAATAGCTGATTTTGCTATGTCACACTACCGGCTAACAGGCGGAAGCAGCCGCACTGTGCTTAAAGTCCAGAGTCTAGTCCCCACTTCCACACCCTGAGTATCATTCACCAAAAATAAGGTCAAGTCCAGAAAATTCAGATACGATAACACGTGTCCACAAATGTCGAATAATACTGACATTTGCTGGGTCTACATGAGATTTTCTTGAATTTGCTGACATTATAATCGCCCGAACATTCCACTCATTTGGATGGTTGGTGGTTGCAGAATTGTTTTAACCGCTGTAACGCACATCATGGTGGAGCCAGTCTCGATGGCTGCTGCCGCTGTCTGGCTTGTTCAGTAGCATTAGCTGAGGAAGAGTCGTCTCCCTCCGCCGCCTGCTCCCGAAAACAGAGACAAATAGGACTTGAACTTTCCAGGCGACGCCCTCGGCGTCGAGGCCGGTTTCCGGTGCCCCGTGCCTTACCTTCAGTGTGTGTGAGGTCGGACGCTGGACAGGGTTAGACGGCGCAACGCAGCGAGGATGTCCCGGGAAAGAAGAGAGACTCCGCTCCGATGGCGGTAAAAGGGAAAGAGATCCCGCCGCCTGCGCTCATATACATCTAACGTCATCACGTAAACTGGCAGTCACCGAGGCAACGCTGCTCATGGGAGGGGCACCGGAGAGAGGTTGCCCCGGGGGAGGCGCAGGAGAGAGATCATCTTCATCACATCCACCTCCATCATCCTCTTCCTCCTATAGTCTCTCATGCTCATCTTCATCTTCCATATTTCTTGATCTCAATTACGTACTATCTTCATCACAATGAGTCTTTGTGTTCATTCATAATCATATTCCTCATTCTGTTTAGCATCAGGATTGTCATCATCTCAGCAACACTCTCATCTGTCAACTGTCCACCTTTACTATTTTATCTTAATAAGTGGCAGCAGCTTGGATTGTCATCATCATCATCCTCTATTCACTCTTCATCCCCTAAAGTAATGCTCATCTTCATCCACTTTCCATTTGATCATGATCATATTCTGTCACATTCCTCTATATCCATCATCACTTCAGTCTTGCTCACCTTCATCAGCTGCTGAGGACAAGATACATCATCATAATCATCATCATCATTATCATAATCATCAACATCATCATATCATCTCATAATCACAACTTGTTGACTCCATCAGTTAATTTAGCATTTTTATGTATACTCATCGTTTTACATACCGTCATCATTGTCGTCATCGTCATCATCATCGTCATCATCATCATCGTCATCATCATCATCGTCATTTCCATTACTAATTACTGATCAATATTGACTCTCACCATTAAAACGTTTAAAATCCCATCTATTTCAACATTAGTTTAATGAATTTTGATCATTTCATGTACAATTCAAAAATGACGGTTCACTGACGGTTCAGTGTGCCATGATGAGAAGGAGCAAACATTTCACTTGGTTTCTGGGGCAATGACTGTTAATTTGTTCATAGATGTAGAAATCTCAAACCTACATTTACAGATCAAATTGTCAGTGCTGACTGAGGATCTCAGAGTGATTCATCCGTCAGACAGCACCAGTCGGAGTGTTACTAATGGCAGACTCATGCTGCTCAGCATCAGCTCTCTTTGTGAGCAATGCCTGGCACCAGCCCAAAGGTCAGATCTGTCATCCAACACTTTCCACCAAGAGCAAGCCTTCCCATGTGCACTAGTCCATCTCAGAAACGTATAAGTCAGGGGTCGGGAACGTATGGCTCGCGAGCCAGATTTGGCTCTTTTGATGGCTGCATCTGGCTCACAGACAAATCTTTAATTATAAACAAATGTTTCGTTAGACTCCTTTGCGTATGCGTGAACCGGCGCTCACCGGCGACGGTGTCACCGGCGACTAGAAAGCCGGTTC
>JAFBJT010031680.1:0-10243 GCA_016785325.1 Chascanopsetta lugubris | reverse complement strand
TCATCGGCATTAGAAGGAAGTTGGTCAGTGGGAGGCTCCAAGCGAATGGACTGTGTGATTGGATTGGATATTGGCAGCACTGGTGCCCTTTAACGACACCAGGGCTGTTAACACGACAACCGACGAGCAACTTGATCGACCATCTAAAATGGCAGTGAGTGAGTGGAGTGCCAGTGCCGTCTGGTGGGAGGGGTGAGGGTGGGGGTGAGGGTGGAGGTTTGGAGCCTTTGCTTTAGGTGATGAGTCGTGGACATGGCAGCAGCTTCTTCTTTACCAACCGTTTGTCCTTGACCCTGATGGCAACACGTTCCAAGATTAAGGAGATTGGACAAGGAGAAGGAGTGAGGAAAGGAGACATCTAGATTACAGATAGACTTTATTCGTAACTGAAGCCACGTAGACTGAATGGCATTATGCGAAATGCTCATGACAGCTTCAACAAAGTCGAGTCACATGTGCTTTGAACGCACGTTTTGTTTATTTTGTTCTTAAATTGTTGAATCTCAATTATTTCTGGAAATGTTTTTACTTAAACTTAAAGGTGCCACTTGAAGGATTTGGTGACATCTAGAGGTGAAGCTGCGTGTTGTATCCATCACCTCACCTTTACCCTTCTGAGCATGCAGGAGAACCTGTGGTGACAAAATGACCGAAATCTTACACATGGCACCTTTAAGATCTTGGGTGTACCTTTAAGATTATATCCAGATTTGGATGATTTTTTTTGCAAAGGGTAAAAAGGAGAGGGAGAGGGTGAAAACAGGAGTTTCTTGGTAATTACAAGATAACTATGATGCAGTTTATATTTTAACTCATCAAATTATTATAGTATCAATTCATCGTCAGTACTTTTGGACAGTATCCAATATTATTAGAGGCGTAGCCCAAATTTGACAGTGCAAGATTTTCACCTTAGATTCGTCTAAATCTGACATACTGGTCCTTTCAAGCAAAACTTTAAAAAAGTCAATCAGCGGTCAAATCACACGCTGCACCACTCATGTTCAGTTGTTTTTGAAATGCACTGAAAAACAAAGCAAACACCTGGTCAGAGCAGAGAAAGATGTTCCAAAATTATCTTTAAAATTATTATTATTTTTTTTCAATATTACAAGAAAAATGTCCCCAGGCGCAGGAAGTTAATTTATTTTCAGCTTATTACAATTTAGGCTTTTGTTCAAAGTAGATCTGCAGCCATCTGTCTCTGTGTACATTCTCCTGTCAGAACAAAGAGGGAAGGTGGGGGGTAGGGGGGTGGGGGTGGGAGTGGGCGGGGGGGGGCAGATTGACAAACACAGATTGATTCCCATCCTTGAAAACTCATCTGCGGTCTCTAAGAACACTATTTGCGTTATTTTTTTTGTTTTGTTTTTTCCCCCGGAGCTTCGTGTGCCGCCTGATATCACGTCGCCCAAAGAACATTTGTGTCTGGCACTGGAGGAGCACGACTTCAGAGGAGACGGAGAAACCTAGAATCGCCTCGACGCGCGAATGCAAGTGCTCATGTGCTGTCTGCAGGTGTAAGTGCACTCAGCAGCATGCAGAGCAGGGTGAATGCAGTCAGGACATTAGCAGGTGTGACTGAATGTCGCTCTACAGGTAATGAAGCCTCTCAGTGTTCAGCAGTGTCTATTAGAAGAACCCATATTTCATAAAATGCCTTTTTATTATTATTTTTTTCTAATTCTCAGCAGCTTTTGTCCTCACCACAGAAAAAAAACATCTGCTTTCCTAAACAATGGAGGGCGACAGTGACTCAGGGGACATGAGACACTTGTCCCCTTTCCAGTGGGTTGTCAGTTGAATGCCAATCCGTCCCCATTCCCAATGACTTATTCCAAGTTGCCCCACTCATGTCCCCATAGACTGAGAGCTGCACTTGGAGTAGCTGTGTGAATGCGTTTGAATGGACGAATGGCAAAACTGTGCCTTAGATAGAGTTTGAATGGGTCATGAAGAATATGAAATAGCTACACAAATATATTGACCATCTTCAATTGGTTTTATTTTCTCATCAGGTGTAGTTCTCGACATATCATGACAGTCTTTACTAAACCAGTCACAAACTCAAACTTTATATTGCTGTTTTCATACATAGATAATGCGCATACATATTTCAATGAATGTTTGAATATAAACTAATTGTTGCAGACTATGTGCACTGCTTCATAAGCGCATGGCTTCACAAACATAAAGCAATGTTGTTTACATCTGAATTCATGAGATGTTTGCTGCTTTTACTCAACTACCACTTGAATTCCTTGTAGTTCATAGGGGGGGGCGGGGGGGCGGGGCTTGATGACCTGTTACATCTCGGTGCAGATCTGAGATCAGGCAGCAGATGCAAGATTTCTTTTTTCATCGATGGGTTTCATTCCGTTCATATGCGACCTTGTAAACATAATAACATTTTCACGTATTGACACATATGCCAGGCCCTTTCATTTTGGTTAATGTATTTGTAATGCGCTTACTGATATATTGGTGTACAATTTGTGATTGCAACATATTCCATTGAAATCACATATATATATATTTCTAATATATAATCAATTATACATTCCTCTGTGGGAATGTCAGATATGTTATTTTGTGACAGTGATTCATCATCAGTATCATATACGATGTCACGTACTTACATTTCTGCATCTGAGCTGTATTTTCCATTGGGGGGGGATCTTCAATGTTTTTCTCGATTTCCGAGTTCGTTGAATTTCCTGCAAATCCAAAGACAAATCTAACTAATAGATTTAGACTCTGTGTTACTCGAGGACCGTTGGGGCGTAGGTGGAGATTTCAGCCCCTGCTGAGTGCCATTCTATTTTAAAGTCAATTGGTTCACGGTTCGAATTGGATTGTCTCAGTAAATGTAAGAAGTTAGATCGTCAGAGCGCGGGAGCGCTCGCTGAATACTTGATTTCAGCTGTGAGAGGCTGCGGCAGATTGAGCTGTGATGTTTTCTCGCGGAGACATTTTTGGGTCAGTGTGTTTTCTCCTCCTAATAATCGCTTTGATCAAACCGATAATTAGGTTTTCTTCTTTCTCCTGCTGCAAACGGGAGGAAGAAGTACCCCCCCCCCCCCCCCACACACACACACTCTCTCTCTCTCTCTCTCTCCTCCAGTGATGTGTGGGCTGTAAAAACCCACTCAGGGGAAATAGAGAGACTCTCTCAGAGCACGGTTCAAAACCAGCAAAGCTCTGTTAGGTCAGAGATTTGGAGTGAGCTCGCTCGTCTTAATGCGCGCGCAGATAATGTGACTGTTATTGAACAGAGTGAGCCGGGAGATGAGGCGATAGTCGTTCAGATGGAGCTGCTGCATTAACCTGTTTGCAGAACAGGGCCGGGCCTGCTGTGCTTGAGGTGGAGACTTATAAAAACCCCAATTCAATTACAACGCCCCCCACAGTTCGTCTTCCCTCCCGAGCCTTTTTTTTATCGCGGCGGGGCAATCATAGTGTCGTGCGGCGAGGCTGCAGAGGACTCGCAGGTTGTAAAGTTTGTTTTCCTGTTAGAGGAACGTCGAGATTGTTTCCTGCAGAAAGGTGCGACGAAAAAGGAAATGATTTTCGTTTGATTTTTTAAAACTTTTTGTTCCTGCTGAGGGGGGAAGTCAAAGCGGCAGCGAGCAGTGAGAAGACACTTCTGTCTCCTCCGTGTGATGAATAAGTGTGGACCACCATAGCAAAACGGTTTATTTTCCTGCAGAGTTCTAACACCATCAAGTTTCCCCTGTGGAAAGTTAAGCCATGGAGGTGCTAAATATGCACCCGGAGAAGAAAGTTCCTCCACAGGTTTAAATTTTGTGAAATGAGATTTTGCACGGAGGAGTGAGCTGTGCTGTTTTGGATTCTGTGCTGTGGGGGTAAGTTTGACTCTCTGTATGTGTGTGTGCGTGTGTGTGTGTGTGCTTTTATGACACTGACAGCGCAGGTGACTGTGACTCTGGAGGTAGAGCCGGTTGTCCTTAAACGTGAGGGTCGACTGTTTGAGCCCCTTTTGTTCTCATTCCATTTTTGAATGAACCTTGGGCAAGATACTGGACCCCCAAATTGTCTCTGTGTTTGCAGCCTGTGTGTGTGTGTGTTTGTGTGTGTGTGTTACACATTTGTGATCACACATGGTCTTCCTTTGGGTCTACGTGTGGAGTTCACATGTTCTGCCCATAGACTGTTTATTAAGATGGCCGTCGTGTCCAGGCTGGTTTCTGCAGAGTGATTCGACTTCCTGGTTCATCCAAAAATGGACAAAGAGGCGGAACACACACAGAGCTGTGGGTGGGCCCACGGGGCCGTCGCATCGCCCGCAGCACGTGCCGGGTTGAACCGGCTGTTCGTGAACCAGAGGGTCGACTGTTTGAGCCCCCTTTTGCTCCCGTCCCCTTTTTGAAATACCCATTACATACGTGGGAGTCTCCGGGGATTGAGCCCCTTTCGGAGCCAGCCTCAAATGGCCGTCCTGTGAACTGCAAGCTTCGCTTCCCTACTGGCCTCATTCAACCGCTGGGTTGCCCCTTGCTTCTGCCATGTGTCTGTGGGGGGGGTTTCTAGAGGTTGCTCACATTCCAAAGTCAGGTGTGAGTGTTTTATTTATTTATTTTTTTGGGGTCTCAATATGTCACGGCCCTCTCTGGGGTTGATCCTGCCTCCCAGGATCAGCCCCAGATCTCATCCCAGCCCCCAGAGGATCGGCTGTGTAGATAATGGATGGCTGATCCACGTTACGGTAACAAACCGTAATAACACACTTCATCACGCTTGGCTCCAAATCTACCATTCACGCACCTTCCCTCCGAATAAGCAGTGGTTTCCATGCGGCGGTGTGGCGCGCTGAATGGTCGTGTAGCGCTTGTGAGGTGTGAAGGCCAAACAAAGGCTGAGCTCTCCAGATTAGAGCAGATGATAACATGAAAGTTTAATAATCCCCGCAGGGAAAGTGGGTCAGTGCAAAATTGAAGAATGGGAGACGAGAATAGAGCAAACGGAGACTTGAGGATAATGCGGGTAATTACAAGAGAGCGGAACACGGCGCGCGCAGGGTAACGTGCAGAGAGTGGGTCACGATGGGGCTCATTCACTGGCAGCGGCTCGCGAATGCGACGCCGGCTTGGACCGGAACCCTGGAACATACGGCGACAACATATGTTCAGAGACCAACGCCGTCCCGCGTGGTCACAGGTTTGTCGAGGCGCGTGCGTTTTTTTTGTTTTTTTTTTATTTGAAACAGCGACGCTCGCCCTGTCTCACAACGCGCTTGTCAAAAAACACTCAGTGACGGATGAATGGAGCGGTTTCTGTGTCCGTGCGGGTCAAACTGTGACAGGCCGCTCGTCCAAACAATGGACGCCGTCGACGCGCGGTTTGATCGCCGGCTGAAAAGTCTCGTTGTAGCGTAATCAGGTGTAATGGCGCGAGGCCGTTGAAGAGCGTCGGATGAACGATGTCGGCCCTGTCAGATAAACTGGGTCAGTACAGCAGCAGATATTAGAGGTTTACTTTGGTGGTCTCTCCGTTGGTCCCTCCAGGCCGAATCAATGCATCTCTGCAAGAGGAGCTTTTGGCTCTCCTTACTCCTGAATACTAATTCTGCAGTGTGTGCAATACTATATTGTGTAGATACAATTAGATCAATTGCATTGATCTCGCATTAGGGAATTTCAATTCACAGGAGTGGATGGTCTCGCTGAGAGAACGCACACTGAAATAAAGTCCAAAGTCCAAAACGTAAACATTAACAGCGAAAATGAGATGAGCAGAGAACGTTGATGATATACAGTATATGTCTTTCACTAGAGAAGGAAACTCGTGGCAGTACGTACACGGAATTACATGTAAACATAACAGACCTAGAGAATGTGATTGGGAGTTTAAAGGTGCAGTGTGCAGGAGTCCAGTCATCTTTGTCACTGGTCAAACAATGACATACGGACATTTGAATGAATATATAATCACCTACTTTTTTTTCTTCCATTTACCTTTAAATCAGCCCATTATTGTATATTTACACAAGGAGCGGGTCCGCTCTACGGCGGCCGCCATGTTTTTTTACAGTAGCCCAGAATGGACGTACTAAACATCTTTTGAGTTTTAATGACAACTGAAGTCGACCACAGGTGACGTCAGAGGGGTGAGGGTGAAGTAATGGACACAGCATGCACCTTCACCTCTAGATGTCACCAAATCGTACACACTGCACCTTTAATGTGTGTCTGTCTTATATAGTTTGGTGCCGGTTGGGACATTAGTAGTATACAATCCTCCCTTTTTGTCATTTTTCCTTGTTGATGAATAGCTTATTTATTCTGCCTGGCAACAACATCGTGTGTAAACATCTAATTTATCTGTGGCACAGGAAAAATGTGTTTTTTTAAAAATGTGTTTCATCAAAAATAATATATACAAATATCTATTGAATTCACTTGATATTATGAAATGTCATCAATGTGAAGTGTGGGTGTGATGGTAGGATTCTTACTTTTTGCACCGTCGATTTCTTATGTTAATAGTGTTTGGCCAAATTGGACGGCTGGTGCACGGTCAACTTAACGTTGATTTAGAAACCCCATAATGAAAGTCACTGCCTACAGGGACGAGCTCTGCCCGTTGAAGAGCTCGGAGCTTTGTTGTTGCTTCAGCAGTGTTTTTGTTCGTCCTGCTGCGCCTGTAAACGCTGCTGGAGCAGCGAGGAGCTGAGTCGGTGGCGTTTTTGGAACCGCGATAATTCAATTAAAGGTGATGAGAGGAGAAACTGCGCAGTCAGACTCATCTCAGCATTGACCCATTTCTCTCACTGGTTTAACATTATTGATTCGTCCGGCTCTGAAGCGGAGGTTAAACGGGTGAAGATCAAACCTCCTTATGATGAGCCGTGTATTACTGATCCCCTCCCACATTCTCTAATCGCCCTACTATTAATGACTACAATCATCTGTCATTATCTGGTTTCATATTCATATTTATTCATATTGTAATTTAATTTACATAAATTCATAAAAACTCATCCAACCCTCCAGATTGTGCCTATTTTAGGCGCATATGCGCCCAAAAACCATGCTGTGGGTCTAGCAGTGTTTCATACGCCGCGCTCTGCGGGCCTGTCAGTGCTTGCATGCGTGGGGCGGGATTAGGATGTACGGTATACCGCTACTTAATGCGCACTAACCTACTCACAATAACACAATACTGTGTTCGGAAAGGTACCGATATTCTTTACTCTGTAACGGGGCTGCGCTGCCCCCAGCACTGCTGCTGCGAGCGGGGCGCAGCGTGCTCTGTGCGAGTGTCAACGCGAGAGAGAGAGAGAGCAAGAGAGAGCGCGCAAGAGAGAGAGCCAGAGAAAAAGAGAGAGGTCTGCAAGAGTGAGCGAAAGAGGGAGGGAGAGAGCATGAGGGAGGGAGAGGGCATGAGAGAGAGAGAGAGAGAGAGAGAGAGAGACCACATTGTATTTTGCACAAATATTTAAAAAACCCTCTGAGATTGTTGTTAGTGTATCAGCATATTGTATCAGCGTACACATTTTGTAGCCTGTAACAGATCCACAAATTGCCTATGCTTTTCTTTTCTGCGGTAAAATGCAGACATTTTAATAAATATATATATATATATATATATATATATATGTGTATGGGTTTTTATACGTGTGTGTGTGTGTTTGTGTATGTATGGGTTTTTATATGTGTGTGTGTGTGTATATGTATATGTACACTCGCAGGTGAAGGTCGCAGATGGGTGTTAAAGTACATTGAGGTTCATGTGTTTGTTGTTATATAACAACACAATCAAGAATCAGAGCAGGATAACGTGTCTTTGTTTCACCGACAATAGCCTCTATCCGTCTTTCTGTCTCTCTCTCTCTCACACACACACACACACACACACACACACACACACGCACGTAAAATATATATATATATATATATATATATATACAGTTATACAGTTTACATTTTGGACAAAACATTATCCCCTCAAGGCATAAAGAACAATAATAACATTTTTGCAATGAAAAGTACACACATGACCTGTTGTTGTGTGTAGATGCTTTTGGTAGCTGCTTATCTATTGATGCTTTTTGGGTCTGCACAGCTGTTATTATTATTGCAACATAAGTTGCATTGTAGAGTTGTAACTTTTTTGCAAAAGGACTTTATTGCAGATATATATATATTTATAGAGTTAGTTGCATGAACAGATAGAGTTACTTTTTATGTATCAACATTGTTAAAGTGGAAGTTGTTAAAGTCAACTTTTGGGCAAAACTTGGGACACACTCTCCCTCTTTCTGTATTTAATCTGCGGCGATCAATGTAGCAATCTATACTTAGTCTGCACATCATGTCTCGATACATTTCCAATGTTTGTATATTATCCTAAAAAAAGTTGCCGGTAACACATGATTCGCTTTGTACTCAATCCCAAAGGACCATCTAACATAGTATACTATGTTTTACACCTTTTTCCAATGAAGATAGTTCACACAGCAGGATCTGTTTTTAAAAACATAGCGAAAGAGGAGGACCGGTGCTCCTCACTTTTTATACGTGTGCGCCTGCATTTTTTAAGTTGGGAGCATCGTCCCCTTTTAGTACTGTCACGGATGATAATGGATGACCCCAAAAGTGACCAATACTCGTTAGTGTTCCGGGTGTAAGAGCTCACTAAGTTAAAGGTGCAGTGTGTAACATTTGGTGACCTCTAGAGGTGAAGTTGCACGTTGTATCCATCGCCTCACCCTCATGCAGGAGAACCTATGGTCAACTTCGGTTCGATTTTTAAAAAAATGACCGAAATCGTACACTCTGCACCTTTTAATGTGTCTTAGTGATCAAAAAGGTAGAATTGAGACCTTTGTACTTTAATCCCAAAAAGATTCACATTTTTAATTGTTCAGACATCATTTGAGCTGATGTTCAGTCAAGCAAGTATATTTTGGGGTTTGGGATGAAATCTGCTTTCAACCACTTTTCACTTCTTTGTGTGATGCTGGGCCGCGAACCCACGTGGTGGTGGTGAGGCACGATAGATGTCTGCTGCGATTGGAGCTATTGTGGAGACTTTCAACAGAACGGAGGAAAGAGCAGTTTCAAAGAGAACTTTCAGAATAAAAGCGGAGTCACGGTCCGATGGTTTGAAATGATAGTGTGTACGTGTACAGTGTAAATGCAGTAAGCTGTAGGTATCTGCTCCCCTGGGAGTTGATAATTGCACCCAGTGCAACGCACTTCCACTTAAATCCAAATCATATCCATTTAAAATGATTGATAGTTTGAACAAAGGAGACTCTGATGCTGGCGCTCTGGTGTCACTTTTCCTTTTCTTCTTTTTTTTGGTAAAAAAAAACAACAACAAAACAATCTGACGCAAAACGATCCGAGACGGCGCTCTGTCACTTTACACATCTTTTCCCCTCGTAATTGGAGCGGCTGCTTTCATGTCACCCCGGATCTCTGCGCGACGCCTCAGGGAGCGCACATGCGACCGTGTGTTTTTGGCATACGTGTGTGTGTGTGATCTGCACGCTCTGTGCTCCTCCAATCACCATCAGCGGCAGGGCTGAGACGCTCGGCTCCCCCGGATCAGAACCATGAAAGCGAGGAGAATGGAGATTACCACGTCTTCTGCCTCGTCTGGGAATGAAAGAAAAAAAAAACACAAAAAACAAAAAGTCTTCGATTGTTTGTTCCGTGTAGCGGGAGCGAGCTGGTCCGGACCCTTCTAACTCCGCCCACGCCCCCCAACCCCACCCCAACCCCCCGGCCTGTATTCTCAACACACACATACACAAAGGCCTGTGTTATCTGGAGGAGGGCAATGCCAGAAATGAACTACGGACGGTTGGAAAATGAAAGAAGATTGGTTTTGATTAGAGCTCGTTAATTAACTCAGCCAGCCGCCTGCCTGCTCCCCGGCCAGCCCATCAACAATGTATGGTCTGAATGTGTTATCAACTATGTGTGTGTGTGTGTGTGTGTGTGTGTGTGTGTGTGTGTGTGTGTGTGTGTGTGTGTGTGTGTGTGTGTGTGTGTGTGTGTGTGTGTGTGTGTGCGTGCGTGCGTGCGTGCGTGTGTGCGTGCGTGCGAGAGACAGAAAGACGGATAGAGGCTATTGTCAGTGCAACAACAACACGTCATCCTGCTCTGATTCTTGATTGTGTTGTTATATAACAACAAACCCATGAACCTCAATGTACTTTAACACCCATCTGTGACCCTCACCTGTGTGTGTGTGTGTGTGTGTGTGTGTG
>JAFBJT010031661.1:0-30039 GCA_016785325.1 Chascanopsetta lugubris | reverse complement strand
CACCTATTCACAGATTTAGGAGACTGTGCATTCACAATGACAAACTCCTGTCATCACAAAATATTTTCACCTAGATTGTGCACACCGGACCTTTAAGAAATAGAACAATTGTGGAGTGTCACGGTCTGGATTGACAAAGATATGAACAATTTGAACAACTCTTGTTTAAGATGAGCAGTGTGGACCAACGCTGTGTCTCTGTCTATGTTGCATACACTGTATATGTAAACGAAGAGTGGACGCCGGGTTGTGCATATTTAAAAAAAACATCACGTTAAGTGCATGTCTAACTATGGAACATTGATATCTATGTTCCATAAAAGCTGATATATTGTATTTGAATACCAAAATACTTCACTGGTTGGACATATACATTGTATTGGCGTCTCTTCATTGCTACGACCTCAATATCATTGCAGTGAAAAATCAGGAATACCTTCACTGCTTTAAGGAGGACACTTCCCAAACCATATTAAGTGACTGAGAAATCCACTGTTGACAAGACTGGGTAAACCAGATTACTGAATGGCATGGCCTTACACAACCCGGCATCACTCGGAATGAATGAGCTTCAAGATAAAAGGCATCAAGCTCACCGATGTCAATCGCAAGACATTAAAACAGTTAGACATGTTGTTTTGACTGCAAGCAAAAAATGATTTTACTTGATGGCATCATGACAAATGAAACCACACTGGAGACCAGTACCACTGACACAAACTGGAAGACACAATCATATTCGCTATACACAACATTACATACCTCCTCCCAGGGTTTATGAAGAAGACAAAGAGGCCTCTGGTCCAGTATTTACTCCAGCATATTCCATGGTCTCCAAAGTTACAGTTACAAGATCACGGTGCTTAAATAACTGCTAGATATAGACACATCCATTCCAGCCTCTATTAGCACCAGTGGGCTCTGAGCCACCTCGCTCACGCAACAATCAGAGCCCCACTTCAGCTTGTAGGAGCTCTGTGTTCACTGCACCAGAGTCAGGAATGGGACGGCATGGGACGGTTGTGGACTAGGACGGGGAGAGCTCCCATGGCATAACAGCTGTCCCCGCCAACCCTTCTGTGTCTATCCCCTCCTCCCCTCCCCCCGCAACTTCCTGGTGTCCTAGCGTCTTCTGATAGGGTCAGACACAGGAAGAGACCCTCCATTCGCCCACTCGGCTCCTACAGTCTTTGGGGGTGGAGGGTGGGGGCGGACAGAGATGGCATTTAGGGTCTGGCTAAGGAGATGATGGAGGGGGGGTGGGGCAAGGGGGGGGGGGGGGGGGGGGGGGGGGGGGTTGAAATGTTTGGAATGAGATGCCAACATTGTGGAGTCACTCTGCTGTCAGAGGCCTCCTGATACAACATCACCACAGCATGACAAAGGCAAAGGGTCTCGTCCCGCACAACCGAAAAACAAAAGGTCCTATCCACCACAGCACATGCAGAAAAGAGGTTGGTGTAAAACTATTTCTTTTACCTGGCTGGGAGCAACAACATCTGCAAAGTCAAATACTATCTTTTAGAGCTCCTTTGACTTTCCCCATACAAGTTTAGAATGTCTTCTTTTGTTTATCAGCCGGATCACTAAAAATCTATTGCGCCTATTGCTATGACTTTTTGTGGAAGGGTGGGGTGTAATTCAAGAAATGAGCTCAACAGTTCTGCAGCAGGTCAACCTACACGGCTCGTTCAATCATTTTTATTCGACTCTGACATGTCAGACTCTTTGTTTTTAGCAATCATTTGGACAACACCAACATTCATTAGTCACCGGTTAAACATTTGAAAATGGTGTAGCATCTTGCCACTGAAGCGCAACCAACTGCAGTTTTACTGCTGCTTAAAAGGCTGATTGCGCACCATAGTTTAGGTAGCGTAATGCAGCTTTAAAACCCTGTAAGTGCTCTGCTTGCTAATGCGATTGTGCTCTCAAAACAAGCTGTTAAACTGCACAGTTAAACTCCTCCTCTACATCTCTAATGGTAAGTGACATAGAGACATGGGGTCGTCTGTGCTCCTGCAGTAGCAACCATTAGAATATCAAACACGACTCATCAGACTACGACTGCAGGCTTGATTTAGAGGTGCTTCAGGTGACGTGTGCTTTTTAGTTACGATATTTGAAAGTCAGTTGACACAAATGTAAAAAAAGAGCAAATTAACAAGTGGCCAAAATCAAACCAAAAAAAAAATATATATATATATATATATATATATATATATAACATGCATATGCATATGACAAAGATTTCGGACTGATGGGGAAGGAGCACAGATCACACTATTTAACTAAATGACTGTGTGTGAAGTAGAAATCTAGTAACTTTCTTTTCCTTCAATTAAGGTGTGTGTCTATGTGTGAACATAGACATAGACAAGTGAACATAGTGTCTATGTTCACATCATGACAGACAAAGATGTTTCTAGATGGTACGAATTTGCTAAATAAGTCTGTACTTTCAGACCTAAATCTTTCCTCACATTGTCCATTTTGTCTGGGTTTTAAACACAGGGAGAGTCCGGATACTGTCTGCTGGAATTGTAGTCCACAATGTGTAGTTACATTTTTGGGCCGAGACAAGTCAGGGTACAGTAAAAGGGCCTGTGTCTATGTATAGGCCATGTTGTAGCTTAGTAGCATTAGCATTATTTGGGACTTCAGACTGATATTTCAGAGTTATATGTCCAAAAACCAACCTCAAATCTGAAAAACATGAATGTGTCTAAAGTTCTTAAAGTTTCATGTCAATCTCAGAAGTACCTTTCCCGTCAATAGCACATCATATGTGAAGTTTGATTGTGGTTTGTGTTTGTGATTCCTTCCTGCGTGGTTCGGTGTTGGTGTTGGCTGAGCTCACAAACCCTGGATGTGGAGTTAGCACGTAGCAGCATGCGAGCGGCTGGGCCATCTGTCCCGTCTGAGTGGGCCGTGGGTTAAATGACCTGCACCCCAGCTGTACTGACTCATCCCGACTAGGACAGCATCTCTGTTTGTTTCTCCGAGAAACATGGCGAGGTGGGATGGAGCAAGAGAGTGACAGGGCACAGGATAAGCACAGGGTGAGAGAGAGAGAAGGTCCAGATTTGATTTGCTGATAACAGAGCAAATTAGTGTGTGGTATCGTTTCATCTGCCAGAAATCACCACCAGACCACATTTTATGGCCACGCAGAAAAACAGACCAGCTTTTATGGTCAGTGGATATGACATGAGGAAAAGCCGGTGTGGTATTAGCTTTGCTCTCACACGGTGTGTCTCTTCCAAGCAGGAAATTAAAGACACAATAGATTCCAGAGTGACAGTATTGATCTGTGTACTCTTCGGGCCAGCCTCATTAGAAGGAATGAGGTCACATAGCATAACGTGAGAAAATGGAAATGAGTCTGGTGTTGTTTACTTAGTCAGCGTCCATAAGAGAGCGTACACATGAAATGAACCATAAGCTGCTATATTAGTAAACAATTCCACTTAAATTGACGTGCCATTCACGCATTTGTGCAGCATTTAGGGCTGTTATGTGCGCGTTTATCGGATATTGAGTCAGAACGTGATTCCAGGAAGTGCATGTGACATTTTCAGGCAAATGTTTTGTGCAACCACTGACGCAGAAATACAACCGACCTAGAAAAATAATTCCATGACGCTGCAGTCTTGACACAAATGCTTTAAACAAATATGCAATCTTGTCCACCACAGTGCTTTCCAAAATCCTAGCTATCAGCACACTGGGACTGCGGTGAACAAAGGGCTGCTCTAAGAGAAGGGTGTTGAGCGCGTCAGAGGTTTTGGCGCTCATGGCCTTGGTGACGAGGTCCGCAGAAAGAGAAGAAGGGAAGGGGTGAAGGGGACAAAAGCTCCTCTATGCTAAGGGCCGAAATTTGTATAAATCGGTCTTTGTTAGCGAGACATGACTCGGATTCTTGCTAAACAGCTATTTTTACATCCTCGCAGCAGCAGCGAGGGCAGTTAACGTATAAGTCGGAGAGCGCGTCCTTTGGGCTAAGACAGCGAACGTCATCGGCCCTCCGCCTGCTGGAGGGACGGGGGACTTCCATGAAAGATGTGCATGGTTACAGTTCAGCATCGTGGCCATCTGACCCAAAGGTTGGCATTCTTGATTTGGAAGGAGTGAGATCAAAATTACGCAATGGAGTCTCGTTTTACTAATTTGCTATGCACGCGACCTGATGTGAACCACGGGCGACAAAAGGAGTTTGAGGAGTGTCTCCTTCACAATATGCAGTGACTTTCACCTTAGAGAGACTTCAAATGTTTCTATGTTCATCTGATAAATACAATAGACACACAGACATAGAATAATAAGAATGGACATGACACAACTAGTCCATTATGTCAAAAACCTTGCTAAGTTAATCCGATGCATGATTAAGTGCTACTGATACAATCACAAAAAAACAAATACACTTTGCATATACATGTATTCTTTTCTTTTATCCCCACATCTTTGTGTCTGTCAGTGTAGTCTTTTACTTTTCTGAACATGTTCGTACATGCAATTTGTGCAATACAAATAGAGATCATCTAAATGTAAAAGTCAAAAAGTCCTCAGATTAGATCATGTCCAATCTATTCATTGGAGACGTAAAGCACAATGGATTACATTTGGCTTGAAGCAGTACAATCGTCCTGCTAGTCCCCATTTAGAGTTTACGTAAACATACAGTATCCCCATAGGGGATTTGTTTAAAGCGTGGTGAATTGACATTACATGCTGCAAACAAGCTTTGGTGAACTAATGAGCTATGTGCCATGATCCCCGCAGCACGAGTGGAACAGCCCCTACATGTACGGAGGCAACAGACACACAAACAAACATGACATTTTCAAGTGGAATTCTTTCCACTTATCTTGCATGGCATAAACAGCGACTGTTACAGAGACCAAGAGTGAAACCACAAAAGCACAAAACGATAAAAGAAGAGAAACTAATCATTATGGCAAATTCATGATTAATAATTGACCGAGAAAACAGTCAGCCTACCTTCCAAGCTGCATGACCTGAACTGATTTCATTCAGTCTCGTAGTAAGTTAATGTTGGAGAGAGTAGACATGTGCTGCAGCTGCTGCTGCTGCTGATGTTGTTGTTGTTGCTGCTAAGACGTATTTGCGCCCAACTGCTGACGTTATCATGTTGTCATGTGCGAGGGTCTGCAGTTTGAGATCCCTCCCTCCTCTCACTTCCTGTTCTGTGTAATCAGGACATCCCAGACCCTCATAACTGCCATGACTAAATCGGGGGAGGGGGGGGGGCAACCAGGGGCGTGTATTAAAAAAATGGCATGACAACAGTTGTTTTATCATCTTGATTATTTTACAAATTAAGTAGTAATTAAGTATTGCATATTTTGCTACTATACCTAATTGGTTATTTTGCGGTAGCTCAGTCAGTAAGGACGCAAGCTTGTAACCGGAGGGTCACCGGTTCAAGTCCCGGACGGACCAAGTGTGGGGGTTAGAGTGGTAGCTGGAGAGGTGCCCGCCCCTCCTCCTGGGCACTGCTGAGGTGCTCTTGAGCAAGGCACCAAACCCCAAACTGCTCAGGGCGTGTGTGTATATGGCAGCCCCCTCGCTCTAACGTCTCTCCTTTAGTGCACGCATTGTGATTGTGTGGGTATTTGTGTGCGTCTCTAACCGCATGTACAGCATCTAAAACCAATGAAACAAAGCATGTAAATGAATAATAGAGTGAAAAATTGTAATTTCCCCTTAGTGGGATTAATAAAGGTAATCGTATTCTTCAAATTGTGTTTTATTTTCTAGTTTCACTGCAAAACAAAACCTGTGACTCTCCTTGACGCAGCTGTCAGACAGAAGAGCAACAAGCAACATGAGAGATCCCGTGTGACCCAGTGAAACTGTAAGTGAAGTATAAATAAAGGTTAAAATATAATATCTATTTTCTATGATTGAGACATTTGTCATCTATAAGTGACATAACACATCCTGTTCTCGCCACTTGTGTTACTTCATCTACATTCAGATTGAATGGCTGTGTGAGGCTCATGATCACAGACAAATCACATTTTAAAAGGTGCCATCCTCTTCCCTGCCTCCTGTTGGGCCTTCACGATTCTGCTTCCCATCTGTACCCTCAATAGAAACCGGGTCAGAGATGCGACAGTTTCCTTTACACGGCTGCTTCACAAAAAGCCCTCTCTTGGGAGAGGCACTAACCCTAAACAATGCCCACTAATGCTGCAAAGATGCCTTGTAAGTGACTGGAAGTTTAATACGCGAAGAATTATAAAAAGTGTGCCGAGTGCATAAACCTAGATTTAATCATGAAAAATTCAACAGACGGATTAATTATCAAAAAGCAGCCGTAAATATCAGACGAGGCACATCACACATTACAGTGTCAAGTGTGTTGTGCCCACAGCCATTATCTTTGAGATTTGTTGCTGAAAGGTGCATCAAGGACAGAATCCTCCTGGTTTGTTTTCTGAACTCCACAGCGCTCTAGTGGCTCTCATCCACAGACTCGCTCCTATTTTCTGTGTGTGCTGCCTGACATAATTCCTGTAGAAGTAGTAAAAGAAGTCGGGTAGTGTATTGTGAGGTAACAGACAATGCAATGAATACACTTTTCTGAGTCGTTTCAGCTTCTTCATATCTAAAATCATCAAGCAACTAAAGTAGCCTCTTAATTATGTTTGTCTTACCTGCATCAACTGCCTACTTGCATTAGTGCAGAAGAACCCAAGGATGTCATTCAAAAGACAAAATCATATCGCTATAATAAACACTGTAAGAGGTGTAAGGCAAACGACATGAACTAGAACATACAATCCATCTTCAGATCACACAGCCCTGTCAAATCCTGCTCATGAGAACTACCCTGCAGATTGACTGGCCAAATGAACCATTTAGTGGGAAATAATAAAATAAAAATATGTTTTCCTAGCACCAATAATAATGGGAGTGAGGCCAAAGAAAGCAGAGGAAATTAACTGCGAGAAACAAAGTGAGAACAGGGCTAAAGATAGGACCACCCAGGCAAACAGACTGAAGTAAGAGCAACATTAGCTTATGCAAGCCTGTGAACACGTCCATCCCAGAAACCTCCTCAAAGGAGCAGCTGTTTCTGAACGTATCAATTAGCAATCACATCCCCAGCAGCTCCCATGTGAAAGTCCACCTCTTTATTTCACTCCCTTTCCAAGTGGAAAACAAGAACATAATCCTTGTTACAGTGCAACAGCACAACCTTGCTTTGTGCGCGTCCAACCCATCTTCCCACACAGGTCAGTGACACAACAGTGAGAATCGTCAAGTCTTGCTGCTTTCTCAAGAACCAAAGCTCCAACACAAAAATCCTCAGCTAAACAAGGCATCAATTTATAATGTAACACAACAAGGCCTCACGCTCAGAATATGATCCTCATAAGTCAAATTCTAGTTTGTTTCGTATAAAAAAAAATATATGAAAATATGAAATGACATGATTTCAAGAAGACTTGAGGCAGAAATGTAACTGAATGTTTAAGCAGAGCAGAACACAACAGCTGTGATTGGTCCATTCAGGCGGCTTTTGTATGACCTATGGCTGCTTCCTCAGCAAATGTATCAGCTCCAACTCCGATTATATCTGCTCCCTTTCCATGATCACTGCTTTATGTTAATAGCAGCTCCGAGAGGAGATCTCAGGAAAAGCTTCAACACAGAGTGGCAGAGAAACCCTGACAAGGCTAACAAGTGGACTGGCAGAGCGATTGCAGTGTCACACATAAACGTCAGTTCACAACCATAAATACACACCGCAGTGGTGCTGGGGTGTTGCGTGGCTGGATCACGTTGCAAAACGTGCTAAGTTTCTGCTACTTTGTTTACAGAGCCAAGGATACCATTAGTTTGAGTTTTATTACTACAACTTAGGAAGCTAGTTATGCCAAATATATGTCCTGTTGTCATCATCTACATGGCCGACATCAACCTAGACTTGACAATGATTAGTTTGTAAGTGATCCTGCAGGATAAATTGAAAAGTCTTAAAGGCGCAGTGTGTAAGATTTTGGTCCATTTACAAAACAATTATATAGACAGTTATATAGACATTATATTACAGTGGCCTGAGAGGACGTACTAAACATTTTTTGAGCTTTAATGACAACTGAGGGCTACCACAGGTTCCTGTTGCATGTTCGAATGGGAGAGGTGAGTTGATGGATCCAATGCAATTTCTCCAGTAGATGTTATCAAATCTTACACACTGTACCACCACTGTACCCAACTGATAAATCTCTCGTCTGTTGACATCACTGAGCAGAACTGAGGCCATACAATGAGAATATTATAGCAGTAACTATCAGCATCATCTATATGGACAGGGGAGTCTTCTTGATCTCGCAATATAATAAACAGGGAAGTCACTGATCAAATCAACTGTTTTTATGTAGCCCTTTGAAGGACATCTTTCAGTGACGTCATATAGTCTGTTTCTCACATAGTGGACTTGTTGTCTTTCATGTAGTTTTCTGTAACATCTCAATTTGAGGAATGTACATACAAAAAAATCATATGCAAATAGAATATTTTACAATGCCCAATAAATACATTACAAAATCATAATAAGGTTGTGTAAGGGAACTGGCACAGCCATGCAAGCTTACACCAACCTCTGTGTTCAGCCAACAAGGCCAAACACGTTGGCTCCATACCAACAACAGTGAGCAGTTGTTCTGTGCAGCTGGGATTTGATGTAGGTAAAGTTTGTGCATTCCTAATTGGCCAAAAATAAACTGGAGAATTGATATCTGTTACGTAATGTTAAGATTGCGTTTATGTGCGTGAGTTCATAAGGTACATTTCAGTTTTTGCCGAATCAGTAAATCACATTAAGTTTCAGCAGCTGCATCTATAAAAGGCGCTCCTCTTATATACGGCTGATAACATCACTTAGATCCACCATATACATTTGCCCATCATCCATGTATTGATCCATGAGGAGCATCAGCTCGACCTTCAAAACAAACAACTTCCCTCCTTTCATCGTGTGCACAAGCCTTCATGTTCCCCTCCCTCGATTTTACAATCCCACCGTCGCTGCGCTTTCATGTGCAGCTGTGAAATTCTCACCCAGCCAGGCGCCATCTGACCCCAGCCCTAACAATCTACGCTAACTGTCCAAAGAACACAGACCCTGGTAGTCATACTGCTATCTTTACAAACAGTGCACACAAAGACCAGCATTCAAATGAAAGCATGTTTGAAGGCCAAACAGGTGTTCTTAATTTACGGTCTTTCACAGGTGACCTACAACAACAAGACAATGTCACCATTCTTCAAACTGGTTCCCATACGACTCAGAACAGTTAACTCTGATCAAATGTTGTTAGGTGTAAAAAAAACAGAATTTGGTGCAAGAGTAACTTTGAAAATAAAGGGTGATGCTTACCAAAGTGTTCAACCCCTGATACCATTTCCTGCCAATTCCTGTCGAGCCATTCAAATCCCTGTGCCTACTCCTCACGGTCCAGAAACATAGTCCTGCTGTTACTCCATTGATTTGAACAACTGTGCAACTGCTTCCGTTGCTGCACAGACTCCTTCTCGTTGGGCGGGGACAGGAACTCTCGGTCAAGTAATCATTCTGTATCCTTCATTAGAGGATCCAGAGACAGAGGGAGGAGAGAGGGAGAGTGTAAGAAGGTTGGGAAGATGTAAAGGGAGGAGAGCGTGAGGAGGTGAGGAAGGGATGAAGAAGTATAGATCCGTGCCATGGTCGAGTTCCATTGTCTTGTGTGGTTTCATAAAACTGAGATGGTTCAATTAATTTGCAGTCAACACCTCCCCTCACAGTTCTCAGGCTCACTTCAGACCTACACTGGGCTCACGGGGTAAAGCATTAACCAAGAGAGAGAGCAGGTTTAAACATTAACAAAGCTTCACATCATGTATGACTGAGGGAGCACAGAAGTGTCAGTGGTTACATAAAATATAGGTAACTGTTAAACGCTCTCAGTGTTCGCCTTTTCATCTGAACTAAATCAACTACCACTGGCTGTGTTTTCCAGGAAACACGGGGCTTTATGAAACAGAGCAAAAGAGAGAAAAACACACACAAGGCAAAATAACATCCCTTAGTGGAAGTTTCCACTTTGTTAGCGCTTTTTATCTTCCTGGTCATCTGTTCCCCAAACACATTCTGGGCAAAAAGATTTCCTGTTTTGCCTCCTTTTGTCACTGGTCGTGTTAGAGGGATTCTAACTTTAGAATGTCCTCTATATTCAAACATCAAACTTGTGCTCGGGTCTTCATTTATCAGAAAACAATGCACCTGGACAGTGATTGTCTAATCTTCCGTAGAAACAACGGAGGGGAATAGTGCACACGCTGTACTAAAATAACATCTGAGGCCGAAAAGGAAACACAGCTGCACCGTAAAAACTCAACAAGGAAAGTTGATGATTTGCTCAAATTGTGCAGCAGGTTTTCTGCAAAATGTCTGGCTGGGATTGCAAGAAGAAATTCCTGAATTCGTATAAGCAATTAGCATGAAGCATGATTGTTTCAACTTACACGACAAACAAATACATCCTTGTTCATGGCTACTATCCTGATAGAATCAGTATTCCATGCAGCAAACATGGAAATCTGTATACCAACCAAGACTAATGCAAATATCTGCATGGCTTTGGTGGTATTTGTTGAGTTGTAGTACATCTAAAACAGCAATTTGTGTAGTTTTTCAGTTTTTAGTAAAATATATTAGAATTGAAATGTGTAAGAACAACAGAGCATCATCTGACACTAATGATAAGAACAAAGTGGCCCCTTGTTGTAGCAGAAAGTTTTAGGATTTTGAGTTTGTTTACGTCTAGTTTAACCAATACAGTCTGATGTTGACTCAGTGCACAAGATCACATGCTCATTCATAAACACTATGGATGTGACATAATTGTCCTTATCTTAATTTCAAATTTCAATATGATTCAATAAAAGCAATGCAGTGCTTTGACAATCTATTGCTGTGCAACTACTGGTGATCTTGATGAGAGGATTCACCAATAACAGCACTATCTACGAGTCAAGAAACTTCCATTCACTAGTTTTTACCAAATATCTCCAAACTAACACAGTGGTATGACGTGGATTAAGTGGTATAAACACAACTTAGGTAAAAACAAAACAAAAAGAGGATACGATGTGTGGTCATTAGAACTCAATTCAGTATTTCTGTACCTGGTTCTGAAGCGTCCAAGCTTTGCCCGGAGAGGAGCGTTATGAGAGCAGGCAAGGAAAGCGAGCTGCTGACCAGCCACAGTTGTCGAGAGAGTATGGCCACTTCTCCTGCCTGCCCTGCTGACTTCCCTCCCCTCCTCTTACTCCGTAAAGTCTGAAACACCCTGCTCCAATAACCCCTGACCGACAGGAAGTAGACACAATGGACTGAAAATAACATACCACCTCCCCTGGCAACAACTGCCCACCCCAACCCCTATTTCACACTGCTGCTATAGTACAGCACACCTACAACACGCTGGCTCCAGATAGGTGGGTCAAACACAAAAATATCAGCAACCGCTCGACTGCTCTGGGCCCACGCGCCAAAAAGTGTACAGTGAATTCCTGGCGTGGCGTTTTGATTCGCTCCTGCGCATGCACAAGGAGCTCAGACTACAATGATCCAGACTGGCTATCCAGATATTTCTTACATGTTGTGTTCGGACGTGGACTTGCAGTGGCACAGCCTTGCAGGACTCAGTGAAGCACAGGATTTCACACCACAGCGGGTTGTGGGTTGAGTGGCAGACTTATGACAGTCCCACTCCATCCTGCAGGGGAGGTCCCACGGCATGGTGAGATTGGATGACTTCTTGAAATCCCAGACCTGAGAGCATCAGTGGGTGAATGTGTGTGGTTATGTACGTGTGAGTGTTGGGCACAAGTGTAGCTTCTAGTTTCTTGGATTCACTTTGAGTTTTACTCATAAAGAAGCTGGATAATAGGTATCATGTTAGCTCATTTAGCCCTTCTCTGTGCATGCATCTGACCTCATCCTGATCCATGCAGTGAGCAGCAGCAGTCTAATCCAATCTGTCCGATGAAAATTATTCCAAATCACATTTAGCGGGCAGTGAGAGGTTGCCTCGGACAGGATCTAATTAGCTCCTCTCCTGCTAGAATCTGTCTATGAGGAAATGGCTTGAGATGCCGTGTAGGGTGATAAGGAAATGGACTCTGATACATGCACTTGCGTGTTGGCGGCGGTTGTGGTGTTGCTTTTAAAGATGTGGTACCTGGTTACTCAGCAGCACCGAGGATGAAAGAAGGATATTGTATTGAATCAAACTTCATCGATATAAGTATAGGAATGGGGACTTGAAAGATTCAAAAACACAACATGTTGAGTCTTTGTAGTTGCGTTAACCGTGGTTGCTGTCCTGTTGTATGAGCGGAGCCGTCTAACATGCCTCAGCATGTTGCTCAGCCAACTTAAAAAAGACACACCTCCATTTTTCAGCCAGTCCCCTGAAACTGGTACACACCTCCACTCGCTATTGTCACATTCAGATGATACTGCTTCACTTTCAGTTGAAAGGGAATGTGCGTGGTGAGAACACATACCTAAGAGTTTGTGCGCTGCGTGTGTGTTCATGTGCTTTCCAGGCGGTGATTCATGTTTGGTGTAGAATGCGTGGAATCCCTCTGACACATTGGTTTTGAGATGGCAATAAAGGAAACAATGCCAACAATGCAATGTATTTTTCCAACTTAACACTTATGCAAATGGCCCGTATCTCTGTTACTGTGTTTTGGCTTCTGTGGGCGTGTGTGTGTGCCTGTGGATTTGCTGTAACAGCATGAAACTCGGTTATACTCTGCTCACCTGCACTTAACGCTTCTCTCTGATGCATGCAGCTGCGTAGAAAGCCAAACAGAGGGTTTTGACCCTAGTGGCACGACTATATTTATGCACTTACAAATGTATGCATTGACAAAAACAAGGCATTGTTCAGGAAATTCAACAAAAGCCAGTGACATCAGAACACACCCCTGCTCCCCGTCATGAATTATGCTTCAATGGAACTTAGAAATGGCAGTAGTAAACAAGTGGCTGACTGAGATTACATCTATTTGCCAATATGTCAATGATGATGAACTCATGTGAAAGTGGTGTATTTCACTTGTGTTTCACTTATGACTTATGTTTGAGCACAATTGTGACAAGAGCAGTAGTTCCTCTCAGGTCACCAGCGAGCGAATGACACTGCTTTGCACCATGAGGGAAAAGCAAATAATCACCATGATGAATTGAAAAAACAAAAGTGACCAACTTCAGCAGCAATAAAGCATTAAATGTAACAAGGGAATTCAAAAATGCACAGAAGGATAAGAGCGGGCAGTTACAGAACAAGATGAACTTCCGTCCACTGAACAAAGTATGAATGGTTTATTTTAAGCCCTTCACAAAATGGAATTTGTTTCCAAATGCGACAGTTTATTTTTAGTGCGGTTCGCACATGACTGAACCGTTAATCTGATTAACAGGGGAATGAGGGATTTTGGATACCCTGAGAACAATCAAAAAACAACTTAATATCAGGAATCCAGCCAATAATTGCTCTAAATATCTTTGTCACTTTCTTGTAATTCATAGTGATTTCTCCTACTGTGCAGTGTAAGTGCTCTCATGTTGGCTTTGTGGTGGCAGGAGCAAAATCCAGGTCACCAATCAATACATTTTACCCAGTGGAGTGGGAAACAACATTTAGCTTACAGAATGTGGGAGAAATAGAATAGGCTGCACATCTCCAATGTTGCCCCACAACAGGTTTAATTCCAGGTCTCACACCTGATTTTGAAACATTCAGCAGTTTGACCTAAAGCAAAATAGGCCTGAATTTCAAGAGGGAAGTGAAGGGTTTCCCAGTGTGATAACATCAGAAAATGTTTTGTACTCTACCTTTTGACAAGAGGATAGAAGAAGGAAAGTGGAAAGTGAGAAATGGTTGGGGAACATGTGTACTGTGGAAGAATCCAGAATCTGAAATAGACTTTTGCTTCCATTATCCTCTAAAACAATTATTTGCCCTCAAATAAGGTGGAAACGAGCTAAAGACAGGCTACTTCAATGGAGCTACGTTATAGCCTTTGAAGAGATGCTTCACAAGCCCCTACATCAGGGGTGTCAAACATACAGCCCGCAGGCCAGAACCAGTCTACCAGAGGCTCCAATCTGGCCCACGGAATGAAAAGACATTAACTGCAATGTTTTAATAGAAGTAATTATTTCCAAAACAGGACCATTTTCAGATGTACGAGTACTTTCTTGCACCAAAACAAAAGGGAAACATTTGGAGTTGTTGTTGTTTATATTAGGTTATTACGCGATGACTTTACTGGTCACTTGCGGCCAAATTGGGCTGAATGTTGCCCCTGAACTAGAATGAGTTTGACATTACTGCTCTACACCACACCCTTACATGCACTTCCTTGAAAAATCTACTAGGGCCCATAGTACACAGACTGAAAGAGGCGCAATTAGTCTACTTGGTAGCATCACACTCCCAGCATCCAGTACCCCCATCCAGCTGCGCAATTTTCAAATCAAGTACAAACACAGACGAAATGGAGGAGAGACTTAGGTGCACAAGTACATAAATCGGTAACTCATTTGTGTCAACAAAAGAAAGACACTTGAGCGGCAACTGGGAAAAGCTCGAGAGCAAGACGTAAAACTCATTCGAACCTTACAACACTTCAGTGGTGAGATCTCAGGGTGACACATTCAGACTCACACACACATCAATGCACACCTATGAATGCTCACAAACGTGCAGATGCTATGGGCATACCAACAATGTAGCTGCAATACACCTGCCTTCAGGTTAAAATAATCCTTATTAAGAGCCAATAACCAAAGCATTATAATAAAGAAGGAGCTAAATGTGCACGGTGCTAACATTTTCTGGACCAGATTTACAGAATATAAGAGCATTTTGACTATATTTGTTTGCTTTTCGTTTTCATATCATTTCAATGCTTGTCCAGATCAAGACACAATAACTGTCTGTTCACACACAGACAAAATAACTGCCAACTACCTAATTTATTTCCTGGAAAAATGACATCAGCTGCTTAAGGAAGGAACAAGTGTTTGACTGTCTGTATGTTCAACTGCTCATCTAAAAGAAAAATACTGACAGAAAGACACTGTTACTCCCTAATACACAAACATCACAATCACTGTGGTTCCTTTATGTTGCACATAGCCAATGGGAATCTTTGTGGAAAATGATTCCCAGACCCGATGCACTTAATTACCCTTGTTCATACAGTACTCTATTCTATCTGCATACTCTGAGGACAGTTTGTGAATGCAGATGGTGGCCTACTCTGGAGCATGAGAACCAAAGCTGTGCGGGAGATAAAGCCCGGCTCATCTGACTTCAGGATACGTTACTCGCCAAAACTCGAGTCTATCACATTCCCACAGCTTCTCCCTGTTGTTTGGGCAAACGGTTATTATGTGTTTCTCCTGATAAGGACGTTAAATACGTTGCACACTTGGCTTGGACCGTTACACTGCATTCTGTCTTTTAATTACCAGAGTGCCTATCGTCCTCGGTTCTCATCCTATCTGCCTCGTCGTCTGCTGCCCTTGCCAATCTGAGCTCTCACACAAAGTCACATGCACTTGTCAAAGCTGCATCGTTAGAATTCAACACATTCCTTTGGCATGGCAGATTTGGTTCACATGATCACGCTGTTGCTTGACCGCTTACGAGAGGGGCTTAAACAATTCTCCTTTCAGCTTCTAATGGCCTGTCCATATTCAAACAAATGCAATCCAGCCAAGTAAGGAACTTAACACTTTGATTTATAAACATTAAACTGAAATATGCCATTTGCATTTTGGCACAAATGCACAAAAATCTGTTAAAGGCCTGAGCAACATTTCTTTACAATTTTATTCCACACAAAAACCTATTGAAATTGAACTGAGACTGCGAGAACATCTGTTACATAGAACACCTGTAACCAAATCAAGAAAATCTTCGAAATTCCCTTCACAGCTTCGCAGTGATAGAATGATAAACACCACATCACAACACGGGTTGCTATTCACATCCTGAAACATTTTCGAGCATTACCATAGCAGTTTTAATTTTCCCACACACAGACAGAGAACCCTCGTGACATCAACAAATTGCCATTTATTGTTAGGTAATAATATTACTAACCTTCCAAGCTGGTTATCCAAAAGCCATGAGTGTAGAGTTGGTTCCAAAAGGGTCGGTATATTTCACAAGTTTCTTACTCAAACCCAAAACAAGCATGAAAAGAGAAGTCTCAGGGGAAAGTTCAGAGAAGTTCCAAGAAGGTGGTGTAAAAGAGCAGTATAGGTCCTCCACTCGCTCAGCTTCCAGTGAGGCTGGAAAGGAATATTCTCTTTGAGCAGGGGTCTCTGGTACATCCCAGTGTCTTTGTGTGTGAGTGTGCGTGTGTGAGCGATGGTGTGTACATGTGTGCAAGTGTAACCACGTCCTCTGGCTTGAGGCCAGGCCAAAGATATCGGGCGGCACCATAGTAACTCTAATGCAATCAGGGACAGTGGCCACAACAGGACCACTGGTGAAAGCAAATAACCTCCATATCCTCTGTCCGCTCCAGTTTGTTCTGCAGAGGAAACTGATTTGACAACCAATCTAAGAGACAAATTAATGGAAATCCAATACGGGCATGATCCATTTTATTGTCCGTCTGTCTCGCAGTCACTTGGGAAATAACACAGGTCAGTAGCAATATTTCACATGTAGTCTCTAGGCTCGCCACTGACCCCCTCCCCTCTCAACTCTGTCTGTCCTCAAGATGGAACAAACATGCAACAAATACTGGTGCTCAAACAGCATGGAGCCAGGGAAGAGGGGGGCAAAAACTACCATGACAGCAGTGGGCTATATTAAGGGGCTGCAGACACAGCGGCTTGGGTCAGATCACACAGCACTGCATAGCTAGAGTGCCAGCTGCAACTGCGTATGTGTGGGTGTGTGGGAAAAGACAGGTGAACCTTTGGAGTTAAATGTGAACTGACCTGCCAGGCTCAGCAGTATCGGAGGCATTCTAGATGCTGGACACAATATGGGAAAATTCCTTCTTTGAATTTTTCTCTAAAGCACAACACAAGTAGCTTTAACACAGTGGAAAATTCATTATTGACATGTTGACATTTACTATTAAAAGAAAAGCCGAGCGGGAAAAAGACAACATTTTCAAAAGGTCTGGATCACAACACGTTTGGCAGCAATCGCTTCAGTTTGTCTGACTAACTTGATCATAAACGCCACATTAGTCGAAGATTTTTCAGTCCATGAGTTCTGGCCCTGCGGCAAGGTTACGCTGATAACATCAAGTCAAAATGTAACTTGTGATGTCAAGTTTAACTAGTGATTTAGCATCCTTAACAACACAATAAAGGCTTTACAGATGCGTGCTGTGATCCACAATTAGAAAGGGAGGCACGGCAAGCTAAGTCTGGAAACACAGAGCTAGCTGTTGCTCCACGATTTATGACGAGTCTTTGAATAACCACAATCCTACACATCACTGAAAGCTCATTCAGGATTAAAGAAAACAAATTATTAAATTAGACAAATCAAGAGGAAGATAAATGCCAATCAAACTATACAACTATTTATAAGACTGCACAGTCATGAGCAGCCAAATTGGCTAAAGCTTTAATTTTGCTGAATACGTATGTTTTCTCAATTATTTCCTCATATCTAATATCTACTATTATCACAGAAAGTCTTGGGAAAAACTATAATTTTGTATTATTTTCTTACATTTTATGGATCTAGCATTCAATGAATTGATGATATAGAAGGCAAGTCAATCTTCTACTGCATCCCAATGACACATATTACAACTTATCTTTAGCTACAATATACTTTTTAGTATGGCCATTAAAATGTCTCTTTCCTCTGAAGCCGACTTTCGGCGAATGCTGCTTAAAAGCTCAATCGCCACACACAGGTATGAAAGGTCATTTCGCCAAGCCAATGAGTAAAGTCATTTGTGTCCGTGTCCCCTGGAGACCCATCTAAAGAGGTAATAGTGGTCTCTGTATGCTGTGAGTTAAGAGGGCCTCCTGTTGGTGAGCAGCAGATTTTCTAAATGAACCAGGTCCATCGCTGCTTCTGAGCAGGTGTGAGAGACTTTACCACTCTGACAATGAAGCTCATTGTTACACATGAACGTTTAAAGGTACAGTGCGTACGATTTGGTGACATTTTTTGGGTGAAGTTGCATGATCTTTATCACCTCACCCTTTCCCATTCGAGCCTGCAGGATAATCTATGGTAGCCCTCAGCTGTCATTAAAGCTCAAAAGATGTTTGGTATGTTCACTATGGGCTACTGTAAAAACATGCCCCCATAGAGAGGACCCGCTCCTGATGTAAATATACTTTAAAAGGCCTCATTTTATGAAAATGTAAAAAGTCATGCATTCAGGTGATAATACTGTACATGTCATCATATTGCTGCAGACAGAAGTGACAGAACTTTACCAAGGTCTTACACACTGCACCTTTAAAGGAGACAACATGAATAGGCCTTAAACGTCTACTACAACTCTTTAGTAAGTCACAGATCTCACAGGAGTCACAGGGACATCTTTGGTTTCTGCACAGCTTGAGCGCCCGCAAGTTCAGGTTCACCATTACCCCTTTGCGTTGAAAACAATTGGAAATGGGAGCAAAGAAAGATAAGAGTGAGACCAAATGAAAAAGGGATTTTGCAAGATAAGACTATGAGGAGAAAACAAAAGCTATAAAAGGCACAAAAGATGAAGAGAGAATAAGGACAGCAGTACAGGACCCCTCCTCCCCTCTCTTCACCCACCATCTGGTAGCCATCAGCGCCTTACACAGGAAGGGGTGGCCATGCCTTGCTGGGGCGCCAGGGAGCGGCTCCTCTTCCCTCCTAGTGCTGCAGAAACAACAATCGGCCAATCCATTGCATTGCTATGCAATGTATCGCCGTGCAGTCCAGCCAAGCCTAGCCCAGCCAAGCCTAGCCTGGACTGGGCTGGGCTGGGCTGGGCTGCCCGGGCCAGAACCAGGCGCTCACACCCCAGCAGGCCAGCAAAGAGGAGCACAGAGCCGCCTCACATTCCTGCTGCCTGTTCTTGCCAAGACTGTACTGTGAGCGGAAAGGAAGAGGGAGCGAACAGAGAGCTGCTCTTACTGGACGCTGTCTAATGGTGCAGCTCCGAGGAGCACTCCAGTCCTTCCCATCCCATTTGCTCTCTCCTCACTTGCCTCAACATGATGACAAAATTACTGATTGATTGCCTTTGTGGTATATCCCAGCCGGCACTTCATTGCATGCATATTTATAATCCTACACCATTAGTCTTGAAGACGTTCCATCTGTTTTCCAAGAATTCAGGGAATGCACATTATCATAAATTCACCCCTGCTTCTGTTTATCCTTTTTTTCAAATGCTACATGAATCTGATGGGAACGGAGCACCCTGCAGCTTGTTTGTCTGCTTGATGTAGACCATTTTCACCCATCTGTGTCCTCTTACTATCTCTATTCCATGTCCACAACAGTCCACGACTACACACTGTAAATAGAAAACCGGCTTAGAGAGCAGATACCGTGTCATTAGTTCACCAGTTAAGAGCATGAGGCACTATGTTAAGCCACTTGATTTATAAAGCTAATGTCAATTGAATCAATACACGTGACAGAATTGCATGGCTCCGTCATATGAAAAGAAAGAAAGGAAAAAACCAATGATGATTTGTCCAGTTAGCCCTGCCAAAAAGTTTCTGTCATCTGCATTTAATAATAGCTGCACTTGAAAGAGTTCAACTTGGCACGGGGACAAATAGCACAAAGGGATCCGTTTACATCTCGACTGGATTATATTCCAACAGAAAACACCGTCTTAGAATCTGCTCCCAAGTTTCAAACAGGAAAACCAAGTCTGCATGAGAACCAGTTTTCAACAGCAGTCACTCCCCGAACTGCTCTGTGGACTTGGCATGTGGGTCAATAAACAGCTGCACACGGCAAAAAGACACGCATCTGTTTACAGATTGTGCCGCGTCACAGCCTTGACCTGACAATCTAATTCAACAATGCCATTGTTCCCCTAAGGCGACAGATTGAGTTTGAAGAAGGATACGGTGATGCAATGTAAACATTTAGGGGGAAATAGTGCACAATCAGCACAGAGCACCACCCATGAGGTAAACACAGCCCTGATCGCAAACCTGACAGCACATTTATTCAAGCCTGGTGTGTTGTATTGCAACGTCTAATACAGTTGCAGACAGGGGGGAAATACTTATCTGAGAGCTAGTTTCTCTATGTTCCACTTCATCAAGTGGGAAGGTGTTTTTCAACATTCACATACAGCCTGCTCTGCCATTTTATGGTGACCTTTGCGTTAGTTTCACTGTTTTTAACAGACAAGATCTGAGCTTACGCTTTGGTAAAAATCTAAAAAGCAGAAATGCTAACAACAAGACATACAAACAAATGAAAACTTCTGTTCAAATAAGAAAATCATTATTTGGTGGTATTAATAAAGTTTGTTTTGCTGTCCTCTTGCTCCACAATCTGCGGTGAAGGCCAGGCATCACAGTGTCTGGTTTACATAACAAACACAAGGCAGTCTCCAGTTAAAGGAACAGCGTGAGGTTTCATCTACACACATATGGTACCAAAGTATTATATCAATGTATATATAGTCTATCTCTATATGATAAGCTCTATCAAAATACTCTCCAGACACCACTTGTGTGCACCTGTTAAGTATGTGCTCCAGTAGGTATTTAAGGTATTATGTGCATACATTTAAGTGCAGAACAGCTGCTAGCAAGAATGGAATAGAATAGAATAGAATAGAACACCATCAACAACTTTTTGAGATGCATTTTGCCTTGGTGTACGTTTTCTTACAGAAATTCTCCTCATCCACACTGAATGGCAACCCCAGAAATCCCATCAACATCCCATCCAAGACCAACGGTGATACAAAAATTCAGTTTTCTCGATATCCCATCATCACAGGTAGTGAAAAGTCATTTTTACAAGTGCCTAAATAAAAGACTCAAAAATAACATATGAAAGAGTTGAAATGCTCCAGATGCCAAATGCTATCTTTGTCTTCATTGTCGAAGGAAGAGACTTTTGAATTGTGGTTGACGTGGCAACCATGTGACAAAAAGAACTTCCAAGGCAGTGAACTGGTGACCACATGGTGACAGACACAGCGACATACCAATGAGGAGACAAACACGCCAGCACTGGATTTGTTTGATTCCAAAACACAGCTGTACAATGCACTATCCAAAATAGATACATTTGGATGAGGTTTTGGAATATCTGGTCAAAATCAAGACAATTAGATGTTTTATACCATCTACATCATAAATAAATGTTTATGGCTGCAAAGACAGAGGTATTTACCATGTTCAAGAAAAATGCTCTGTCGCCATCTTCCAAAAGGGCTTTGCTCTTCCCGATGGTGGTGATGGTGTTTTTTTATGATGCAAAACAAGATTTCAGCCTCACTTACTGCACTCTATAAATATCCAGGAGAAACTGGAGACTGACCACAATCTTATTTACAAGTCTAGTGTTTTGAAACAAAGGCGGAACCAAGGGCTGAGGACTCAAAACACATCCAGTGTTTGGGAAGCAAACCATCTCAAAACACATCCAGTGTTTGGGAAGCAAACCACCCGATACAATAATCACACAAGTATACATTCTAATGATGATTTTTCTTTTCATCAAGTCCAACTTTGGCACCACGGTGGTCACAATGAAATCGATACCCCTACTGGATGTACAACACTGTGATGATAGTCTGTGTCTGGAACAACCGTGAGCCATGGAGGTACACTATTGTAGTAGCACAGATATCAATATTTAATGGTTATTTGTTTGTAATGGACATTTAATAATTAATGGCACATGCAATCCATTTTCAAGCTGTGGCACATCACACACCAGTAGCGTGCTTGGTCCAAATACAGTGCTGTGGAGGTCAGTCATCAAGACACGGTCCAGAAATTTCTCCTTTGTTAGCCTAAGAGGCTAATGTTGCACAAATAGCCCTCTGTTGCATCTCGCTCTGGCTGCTTGTTTGTTTGTTTCTTCAAGCATGTGGGGTGGGGGGCGCGGGTTTAGCAGAAAGTGAGTGTTTGTTCTCTGTTCCACTTGCTAAGCAGATTTAATGAATCCTCTACTTAATGGAAAAGCAAGGCTTCGTGCTTGTCTGACTGCTCCATCACATTCGCTGCGTACATATTTCTCTCGAGCCACCGTCGTCCTGATGCATTGGGTGACAGCAGATGTGGTGTGTACTGCTAATGTATTCTGTCCCCGTTGAGAGGACTCCAGATCAGCATCAGGTACATCCTAGTCTCCCTTTGCAGCCATCAGAGGAGGACCTTCAGGGTTCAATGTTTTCCTTCATCCGGTTTACCCCGGAGTGTTGCGCTCCAGCACTGAGGCAACCATATTAAGGGCTGAGCAAAGGGTACGACACAATCCAAATCTGTCTCCAGTGGGTGCACGCCAGTGGACTACAGAGACTGGAATGGTTCATACAGTAATGTGCGGTGGGAGGAAACGACTGCTATTGGCATGTTCTTCATTGGTTCACAAGCACTGCTACATCACATCCATTATCCCTCTCTCGTTGTCTTTCCATACAACACACCATTGTTTTGACACTATGATGCAATGACACAATAAACAAAGATTACAATGCAATTATCCATATTTTGGTAAACGAATAACTGGGTCTCTTCAAGAGCAAAGCATTGAATACATTGGGCACTATCCCGCACTATCAAATACACTAATTTTGCACTCTTTTCAACATGTATACTGTTTAAATGGCTTTGTCCAAGAATAATTTATGTTTTTCACATACATTCAGTCTCCTTTACCTTTTGTCCAGTTAGTTCAATTAATCAATAAATGGATTGAAAGAACTATCCATCATTGAAGAGTTGTGACTTACAGTCTTTACAATGTACACTCACATGCACACCATTTCTTCAGGAGGTTGGTGCTGAGTATTGACCTTATAAACTGGCTGCATCTCCGCAGGTCCCTGCCATAATATACTGCAGATGTACTCAAAGACAGCGGGTCTTGAAGCAGATGCTTTGAAGGTGGTTTTACAAGTGGACCTATAGAGAAACTTACAGACTGAGACGTACCAGAAATGAAAGAGAAAGGGGGAGAAGGACCAGATGAAAAATGCAGAGTCGATGAAATGATAAACCACAGAGGAAGCGTTATGACAAATACTGGCTGGGAAATGTCCTACAAACGCAATAGTGGCTAGATACCTTCGTGCCGTCCATGATAGACCTTAATGACCAGGATGTGTTGATTCAGACAGCAGCAATGAAATGCAGCTCATGATGGTGGGGAATACCCAGTGGCAAGGCAGGTCAACTGAACAGCTTTCACCTTTGAGCCTCGCCAATCAGTGATGGAGCCTTAGTGGCAAACTTTGCCCTCAGTGGGAAATCAGGTGAACAAGGGGCCCCAGCTTCTAATCTGCTCCTGCTGCGTCTGGAGGTGAGGATTAAAGAGGAGAACCGACAGTGACAGCGTGTTGCCGTACAGTTGGTTGGCTGTTTGTTTTCTGTCAGTCCTTCAAACTGCAAAACACTCGCAATTAGGACAAGTCAACTTAGGTAGCCTCAAAGATGAATCTATCTTAAGGAATCTGCATATCAAAACAAAGACTATTCTCAAAGTGTAAGCCTTGCTTCTATGTATACACTGTGACAGAAATATCTGCTGTTGTAGCTTAACAGGGTTATCAAATTTAATGAAATAAGTGCTGAGCAATTTGCAAGGCAGCCTGAGGTCAAGCAGGATGAAAATGAATCATGTTAAAAACAGTTGAACTTTGTAAGCTGATTAATTTTAGAAAGTAAATACGATACGGTTAGCTGTATCATCAAACGGTTCCTATCAGTTCCAATTCAATTAATGCTTATCGAGCCAGTGCTTTATTAAATACTTTATCGGTCCCACGTTCACAAAACATGTTAGTTGAAAACATGCACAAAATAACTATACTACTCATCGTTTAATGACAACCTGGTTGAGCAAAAAAAACATCCTAAATATATGTGCTTTAATCAGCACTGTAATATTAATCATTGTAGCGCTGCAAATGCTGTAGGTGTTAGTAAATGGGGCAAACTGTGAAGGCATTTTGGAATATAATCTGCACACTCTCAGAATGCTGGCACACTTAAAGGGTTTGTCCTCATCTTACATCACTGTGATATTTGTGGCAGTAAAATGTTGTAAAGGGTTATTAAACAGGTGCTGAGACCTGCTAAAGAGACTTATCATAGACTGTGGCTATAGGTATCTTTTACATACAAAATAAAAACAAAAACAAAATTGTCCTTGACAATCAGAACCCAAAGACCTCAATTTATGCTTTGCGTCAACTTAAGTGAGGTTAATGATAGTTCTTAACTTCTAGCAACCGCTTCCCTCTTCACCCAATTCTTTTGAAATACGACAGAAGAAAATGTCAAAAGAGTGAATTCCCAAACAAATAACCAATTCAACCCGAAAACGTTCCCACTAATCCTTCCCATCATGAAACCACAGTGCTTTGTCGCCAACTATGTGGTTTCTTCTTCAGAAAAGAAGTGACGACTCCATTTCTTCGGGCACTGACTCAACATGCAAGATAGGTAACTTTCAAAGAATGTGTTATTGGCCAAAAACAGTCAGCAGCTCTAGAGCTCACAGAGCCTCATGTGACCAAACTGAACCATGTTACAACCACCACATTTTCTGTTATTCAGTATTATGTCAATGGAAGTAAGGCCATTTGCAGTGCACATGAAATCCTGTGGCTGTGTTACATTATGGACGACGAGGGCTTGATTTGCCAATCCAGCTGATGAGCTGTGGTTAGTAACTACTTTGAGGCAGAGAGACTAACTTTAAAAAATATATATAATTTAGAGTTATGTTTCAGACTGACTTTGAGACATTTCAACATGATGACCTTTGAAATGTGGCTGTTCTGGTCCTTAAGAGCTACTCCAAACTTTAGTCCGTATGATGACTTCAGAATGGGGCTTCTACCGCCAACACCATCTTAGTATATATGTCAATATCTGTGAGGGGTAGTGGCTTTTCCCTTCACGCCTGTATTTATCTTAGCTTGTCATGGCACAAAAACTGAATTTAAGAAGCCAGATATCTTAACGATAAAACGCCCACATTGGGTGGTTGCATAACACAGCAAAGCAAACTATAATGCCACTTGCTGATCAGCCGTGCACCAAATTTAACATTCCCAGCAACATACTGTGAGATGGCCCCCGAGCTATTCACTGCAATTGTATCCAGAAAACTGGTGCGGCTAGTTGCAACATTACCGTGAGAACAACCGAGTATGCCATCAATCAGCCATTTAACTCCTATGGAGAATTAAATGTTCCTGGGTCATTCAGGTCGACAAACAGAAAAATATATTCTTGGTTTAGGAATGAAACAACTCTCTAGCCATAGCAGGTCCATCCACACATAACACCGGTAAACGCAGAGTCTGCAGACTGGACATGTACTACACAAGAAGAAACACAAAATAGGTGTCCACTTGCAGTCAGTGGCTTGTTGCATAAAACTTTACAACAGATAAACAACGACGCAACAGCTCCTCTTGACAATGAGCCTGAATCTCGCTCGTCGTTTCATCAGAGCTGTAGTTTCTATATACGAAACCAAACCTCCTCTCAAGTTGTGTGCCTCGTAATTAAAACATCAATAACAGAGATATCCAATGATCCACTGGGGAAACGTGTCGCATGTTATTTACTGATGTGGCCCACAGACAGATTTTTTTCTCCTCACAGCGCTAGACAATGACAACCCACAGCCAGTAAGAAAAGCAAATGGCTGCTTGTCCCCAGCAGTTAGACAGTATATCATTTGGGAGCATGTAACATTGGGAGATGAGTGTGAGTAACGTGAGTGTGACAGTTTATAAGTCACTGTGGGCGAGTAAACTCTAATTGTAACAGTAGCTGTGACAAACAACACTTTCTCATGTACATCTCACAAGTCCCTGCATCGGACGACTGTTGGAAATCTGCGGGAGAGTGGACACCCACTGGAGCGTTGCTCTGCTAAATGGTTTAACCCCTGGCACGATGACGTGCCAACTCTGACACTGTGGGAGTAATGACTGTGAGTTGCAATAAAACATTATTTGCCAAGTGTTAATCAGCTTATTGTGATACTGGTCCGCGGAAACCAAACCCTCTACAAGGGAATGCAATGACAATGCAACCACAAACTCAACGGCCTCATCTACCTGCCTGTTCCACACATGTCTGTATGTACAAGGCAACTGCTCTGTGCAAACACAAGCATTCAGTTCCATTTTGAGGAGACTATAAAGATGTCATTGCAGATAAACCAGGTAGAGTGAACAGAAACAATTAAAAGAAAGTGATGACACTGTATTGCAGGTCTGTCTAATGACGAGGAATAACCGAAGTATCTGCTCCTTACAGGTGGGTCTAGAACAGGAAGTGGACTAATTCATTGAAAGGACGTTTGACAACACAACCAGCCCTGTATATGCTCAGTGTGTGTTAATGACTGATAGGGCTGTGCCAAATAGATATTTTTATTTGATCTTATTTTACATTAATCTTTTTAATCAAAATTGCATCATACGTAATGTCGACCCTGTTGGGGTTGCTGAGGTTCATAGTGTAAAGTCTAATTCATGATTGCACGTAACTGTGGAGCGCACACGTGATTCCTGCACCGCAGTAACTTCAGGTACAGTCTCTGTTTCCATCAGCTCCGACTCCCATAATATCCGCTCCATCACAATCGTTTGGAGTTAGTGGGGGTTCCAAGTGGAATGAAAAGATGAAGAGATGCAACACAATAGCTGAGTCAGCGTGACAATCTTAACAGACAACCCTAAACACACACGTAAGCATGGGGTAGCTGCTCAGGGGAACAACTTAGCTTTTGCCCCGATGTTGCAATTGTAAATAAGATTTAGGTGATTTAATTTCTGCAAGTTGTGTTTTTTTTTATCAACGTAGAATCTATGTATTTATATCAATAGTGGATCCTCTCTACGAAGGCCACAAGACAGTAGCCCAAAACAGACAAACTAAAGACCTCTTCAGCGTAACTGATCTCCCATCATACTCTCTCTTGCACATTGAACTGCAACATGCAATTTCACCACTAGACGCCAGTAAACCCTACATACTGTCCGTTTAAGAGAGCTCAGAAGAGAAAAAGAGGACGTAAACATAATATAGTACATCTCTCAGTGTTCACACGTGATGTGCAGCAACTCCTCATATTTATCATTCTACTTAAAGGTCCAGTGTGTACCTATTTTTGTGTCAAAGTGTTTTGATTAGTAGCAAATGGACCATGGCATAATTATACTGATGAGTAGTCTACATTTAGATTCACAGTTTCACTACATCTGACCACCATGTTGCACCACCACGTTCACACAGGAGCCCAAAAATGAACAAACTAAGGGGAACCATCGTTCAGCTCATCAGTAAAAACCCTTTACACGTGTAAGATTTGGTGACATCTAGTGGTGAAGTTGCATGTTGTATCCATCACCCCAGCCTCACCCCTCTGAGCGTGCAGGAGAACCTATGGTAGCCCTCGGTTGTCATTCAAACCCAAAAGATGCTTAGTAAGTCAACTTTTACTACAGTAAAAACATGGCGGCCCCACAGAGAGGATCCGCTCCTGGGTAAACATACGATAATGAGCTTATCTAAGGGTAATGGAAAAGAATAATACCTTGAGGTGACTATATATATATATATCACACATGAACATGTCAGTATGTAATTGTTTTGTAATATTTTCAGAGTGAAGGAGATCTTACACACTACACCTTTATGTCAGCTAGGTGTGTGTGTGTGTGTGTGGGGGGGGGGGGGGGGGGGGGGGGGGGAGGGGGGGGGGGGGGGGGGGGGGGGCAGGTTCACAGAGCAGGGAAAGAAGTAGGAATAACAGGCTGTTGCAGGAGCTGAGGCCTACACATATAACACACCACCACACGGGGCAGAGCTGCTGGGACCAGCCTGCCTGCGTTGCCTGCTGCCTTTCACACACACACACACCAGTTGCCTCATTCGTTTAATTCCCTACGTAACAAACAAATAGGTTATAATAAAGTGTGCACTTACGTAACGTCTCAACTTCTTTTCAGGTGGAGACTTTCTGAGCCACCCTGAACACACCACATCTCCCCCACTCATCGCTGCTGCTGCCGCCGCCGCCGCCGCTGCTGCTGCTGCCCGGACTTTTAGCTTCGTGTGTTTTTGGGGAGTGTCTGTCTGTGTCTGCTCCAACCTGGGAAAACAACAACGACGGGAAGACAATAAAAACAAACAAATAACGAATAAAGTCAAAAGAAATATACATGTAAGGTTTTTAAAAAGAACCCTTTGAAGTCGGTCGACTCACCCGCGGCGCTGAAATTGCACACACCAGATTTTTCTCCCCCGGACTTGTTGTAGTGAAAGCGGCCGTGTCCTGGAGCCTGGACGCGGGTGTAGAAAAAAAGAATCCCTCCGCGGCGCCGCCTCTTCCTCCGAACGTGTGTATTTGCTCCCACAAAAACTCCACACAACTACCCCTGGAAGTTTGTGTGTGTGTGTGTTGTTGTTGTTGTTAAATGTACCGCCTCATGCTAATTCCCGTCACCGTGGAGCGATTCCCAGAGAGGAGTAGTAGTAGTAGTAAACGTCCCGCAGTCAACCGCCGGCGCATAGTTGTTTGTTTCTTTTCCTTGTTTTCTGTTTTTTAAAGAAAATAAAATTATCAAAAAAATTTGTTAAAAAAAAAAGGAAACAAGAGGGTTCACGGTAAAATACAGTTTCTGCAGCTACCGATCTCCTCTACCACATTTCTCCCATGGTTCCTTAATTGTGATTGACAGGGTGGCTCCGTCTTTCCCTAAACTCACCCTCCTCCTTCTCTGAAACATGGCGGCGTCAAGCGCGCGGGGCACATGAGGGACACGACCAGGAAATGAGGGGGATGTGGATTTCAAAATAAAAGCACGTTTTTGTTCTGATTACATAGGAGTATGATATATATTTATATTTACTTCTTATATTCAAGAACATAGAACTAATATTTAATCTAAATCATTGAGTGATTGTACAATAATCAAGAAAATTAGGGGTAATACTGATGATGACGTCAATTAATTCCAATCGATTTTGTCAGAAAATATTCGCTAAATATATGCAGTTTAATTTGAATGATGATCTATCCCAGGAGTAAAAGTGGTTTGAGGCTTGTTTCTTATCAAGTAATTTAATGCAGCGTCAATGACAATAACATTTTAAATCAAATTGGATTATGATCAATAAAGTGAAATTGCATGTAACTTTGCAAATCAATATATTTTAAAGGTGTTTGCAAATTAATGGTTGTGAGTTTGTAACCCCCCCCCCCACACACACAACTTATATCCACTTCCAAGGGGATATGGAGGCACAATTTAAATAAGTCATACATTTATAAATAGAAGAAAATGTGGATATAAATAAACAAAGGTTTAAAAAAAGATTTTTTTTTTGTTTTATTAGGTTTCATACAAAACAAATGAGTGTAAGTTTGAATGTATACAATAGTGAAGTAAACACAAAAACAGCTATTTTTCACCACAAACTGTATTTATTTTTGTCCTTTTCTATTAATTCCTGCATTTACATAAACATACAGATATATACACTCATACAAATATATACACTATTCAGTGTAACATTTATATTCAACTATGTATGTATGCTTGCAGCATTTTGTCCCTCAGGCATCAAACACCACTCCTTTGATAAACATTAATCATTCTTGCATTTATTTTGAAAGTCATAGCCGGAAGTTATGTTCATGTAACTTTGACACCTTAATGAGCGGTTATAAAGGACGTTGTGGCGAGGAGGTGGTGTGTAGGGAAAAGTGCAGC
>JAFBJT010031655.1:13036-30732 GCA_016785325.1 Chascanopsetta lugubris | reverse complement strand
CTCCCCCCCCCCGGGCGGGGGGGGGGGGGGGGGGGGGGGGGGGGGGGGGGGGGGGGGGGGGTGGGGGGGGGGCGCCTGGGAGGTGGAGTCTGTCCTGTGCGGGGGGCGGGGAGGATCCAGGAGGGAGGCGGGGAAGGACGAGCGGCGGGCCGCCAGGGGAGCGTCCGTGTTGAGGGCGTGCAGCGCCACCTCGCTGAGGTCCGCAGGCCTCCTCTCCTGCCCCCGGTCCAGTGCGTGCTCCAGCTCCGCCAGCCCCTCCAGCGCTCCCTCCAGGCCCCGCTCTCTGCGGGAGTCCTGGAGCGACAGCTGGATGGCGAGGAGGATGTTCGGGTCATCTTCGTCCAGCGAGCCCAGCACTCTCCGGCGGCCCTCGCTCCTCTCCGGAGCTTCTGGAACAGAAAACGGTCGGGTTAACAAACAAAAGGCTCGGCCGCCAATCGATCCCCGTCATCGGTGCCTGTGTGAGCTTTGACAGGCTTGATTCATGGGGTAATAAAGTTAAATCCCATTAGCTGGTTGTCTGGTGCAGTGATAAGTCAGAATTTATACATGAGGCGGGGGAATGGAGTTGGACTGGGAAGCGTGGAGTATACAGATATACCAGATATACTGCAGATATACTGCAGTATGTGGTACTACACATGTATGCGATTTCCTGTGCAGCATAGACGCCCGCAGGGACAGTAAACGCCTATCTGTATAAAGGAACATTTATTATTCCGTTTCCAGACCTGTGTTGTCACTTCTCCTGCTGGTCTCTGGTGTGTTGCTGCTGCTTCTGAGGTTATGCAGACTCAGCATGTCTCCTCTGCGCCGTGGCCTGTGTCTACGACGGTACTGAATGTCAGCATAATCCTGCGGGGAGGGATTCGAACTGGGTTACTACAAAACCGACGCCCGGCAGCTGTTTTCAAAGTCAGAATTAAGGGCACGCAGATGAGAAGAAATGGCAAGTGCGTTTACCTGCGACTGTCTGTCTCTTTGATCGGCTCCGAGTACAGAGTGTCGACTCCCCATCTTAAAACAAAGGAAACGGAGTCAACCCCAAGTCATGCATGAATATGACCTCGTACTGAACTAGGTCGGCAGCTGCACCCGTGTGGTTTTGCGGATCGTAGCGGCACATCAGCGAGAACCATAAGCGTTCAGGTTGTGTTTAAGTGTGACATTCAGTTTACCTCGGGGGAGGCAAAGCCCAGGTACTCCCAGTCCCATGATCCTCCATGATAGCTGAGAGAAACAAACACAAATGTTTATTTTCATTCGTGTTATTCTCTCCTGAATGTCTTCACAAGCAAAAAGTGATATTTCGAGTTTCTTTTTCTTTTTATTTTTTTTTGTGTGCTTATCCTCACTTCCTGCGGGGAAGCTCAGGCGAGTCATTGGGAGCCACTCCACGGGCCACTGACGCCAGGAACTCCTGCCTCTTCTGCTGGACCAGCCGGGCCGCGCTGATGATCTTGTGGCACGGTGTCCTCAGGTACGGCCGGTTCACCTTCTGGGCCAGATCCTCCACCACCATCTCCAGATCCGTCTGATGAGGAACGAATAAGAATAGAAATCATCCAGTACATTTTTGAAGTTGCTCCTCTGTTACTGTTCAGGGATGTGTGCATGACCTATACCACATTAATCAAATCACCTGCATGAGCTCAAATATCTCTTTCTGGGTGCTGCCCGGCTGCAGGAAGAAGCCGTAGGGGTAAGAGCACTTCAGCACGCGCCGAGTCTTCAGCAGCTCGCACACACCGTCCTCGATGAACCGCGTGTTTGGAGGAGTGCCTTCACCTGCACCCACACATTCATCATTACTCCTCGGTGGTTGCCGATGATGTAAGAGGTCGGTGTAATAACAATAATACTTATTCTGACACAGCATTTTGAAGCCACAAAGATGAGGTCAGTGCGAGAGGCGCTTACGGCAAATGAAGGCTCTGCTGAGCTGCTCCATCTTCTCTTTGGCCGTTTTCAGCAGCTTCTGCTCCAACTGATAAAACAAAGAGGGAGACGTTTGATATGTTAGAGACTGAGTGTATGCGTTCGTATGGTTTTTAGAGAATCCGAACAGCTCTTAAAAAAGGTGCGACAAAAAGGAGAGTTACCTTATAACTGTGTTCGTGGTTCTTGAAGCGAGTGTAATAGTGCATGAAACGGTCCAGCTCCTGGAAACTTTTGTGCTTCTTTTCTGCCTGTAGCAAAACCAAAATAAAATGTACAGGTGCCTTTGTCTGTGTGTGTGTTTGTGTGTGTGTATGTGTGTGCGCGTACCTCTACAGTCATCTCCTTGGACTGCTCCTCCAGCTGCTGGATGACTTCGTAGCGAGTGCAACGATAGTAACCTCCTGTGGACGAGCTGTGTTTCTTCCACTCCTCCAGACAGATCCAACAGAAATCATACTTGCACTAAACGAGAGGGAAGACGATGTTTCAGTGTTCAGTGTGATCCAATATTGGGCCCCCCGACGAGAACTCATTATCTTGGCAAATGTTAACACGCGCCTGCAGCCGACAATGAGCATATATACCTTGGCACACTGCATGTGATTGCAGCCCTCATTCTTCTGAATGGGCGACTTGCAGTTGGCACAGGGTTTGGAGTTGGTCAACAGCCACAGACAGTTCGCAGCATCCTCGTAGGCCTCACTCACACCTGCCACTGTGGAAGGTACACATGAAAACACACAGCTCAGCTACAGCTCAATTGTCCAACACTTGCCTTGTGAATACTCTCTCTCTCTCACACACACACACACACACGCACACACACAACTATCCCTGACTTGAACACCTGCCACTATGTTATAAAAATAAATCAGACACATCCTGGTAGACAGCTGCTGCTAACTGTGGTGCTGGCTCAAATGGTCCCTGGCAACGCTGGCGATTCCCGGGAGGACAGACAATACAAAAAGGGAAAGGCCTTACACTCCTCTGGCCTCATCTCTGTGACTTTCTGGAGCCAGTTCCTCCACGTGTGACAGTCACATGGCTCGTGGGCTTCACCAAGGCACTCCCTGTGTACAGGACGAGGTGTAAACGCAGAACCACGCACGGTCAATTACAGGCCGGAAAAGACTGACAGAGGAACACGACACTTTCTTCGAAAGGCACGTCTCCAAACAACAATAACAATAAACAATTCTGATGGCGATAGATTCAGTGGGAGTGGCAAAAAACAGCAGGCTATTTTGTGAAGATATCAAATGGTGATGGTGATGGTTACCAGCAGAAGAGGTGACCCTTGCCACAATCGACAGCAGGGGAGGGCAGCAGGGGGAAGCTGTGAGGGTCACTGTCCCCAGGGCCCGGCCGCGTGAGCCTCACCGCCCGCTCACAACGCGCTGCAGGACACCAGCGGATGGCAGGATTGTTCTCCACAAAAGCCTGAGGGGTGGAAAAAAAGGGTGAGAAAACAGGGGATCATGTTGATCACAGAGAAAGAGAACAAACTGAACAACACAAGCAGGACAAAGAAGTGAAAATAAATGTCATTGGAATGCGCAAAACGTTATGCAACAGGGTCATAAGACAAAGAAAAAGGAACTCTGGGGGGTTTAAACTCTGGGAGTGAATAAAAGCAGGAGCGATCACTGTGTTCCTACCTTGATGTCGAACTGAAGGTAGCGCTGGTCCATCTCTCTGGAAATCACACTCTCGATCACATGCACGGGGACCAGCTGATAACACTCATACTCCGGGCAGAAAATGTTGTGTGCATCACCCTCCTGAATCTTCACATTTAGGAAGCTAAGGAAAAACAAATGCACATTTCAAATCACAGTAAAATGGATAAACAGTAAAAGAGGGGGACACAGGAGTGTTTTCTACCAACCCTTCCCAGCAGGCTCTGCAGAACTCATGTCCACAGGACATGTCCACTGGGTCCTCAAAGACTGAGATGGTGCAGAGACAGATTCCACACTGCACGGGGGACGAGAGTGAGATTCAAACAATATAACGACAGCACGAAACCCAAAAAGATGCCATATAATCCATTTTGCAGTGTCAAAAAATCAATAGATTTTCATCATATATTTACTGTTAAATCAAAATCCACCAATTAAAGCAATTGCCCTTTATGCATTAAACTGACATGTGAACTTTTTAAAGACCTAAAAGATAAACCACAGCCAGGATTAGCATGCAGACAAATGAAAAGAAGTAGAGGTGTAATCACACCTGCGTCAGTGGAACGAGGTCATATCTGTCTGTGTCATAACGATGATTTGACAGGTATTCAGTGGGGGATTTCTACTTCACTGGAATGTTTATGTTCCTTCAGCTTTTACTTTCACTGATGAGGACGGCTCAATAAATCAAACTTCCCTGCAGTCGAAACTCTGACTCATTTCATTAGGGTTTACAGCATACTCTTTTACTTTCAATAGTTAAGTACAGTTAATATGGAAAGTTCTGATAACGCACCAATACTGTGAATCCTAGCATAAACCAAAAAAAAGAAGTGGCTACATGTCTCACCATGGCCAGGCCCTCCTCTCCAGGTGTGAGGCAGCTGTCGGTGGGAGAGGTCAGGGTGAGTGTGAGGGGGGAGCGTGGGGTCCTGGGGGTGCGGGGCGAGGGCAGGGTGTCCCAGGCGTTGTAGCCGCTCGGCGGTGGGGTAGGCATGGCCACGCCAGAGCGCTGACAGCAGGCCTCAGCGTCCGACATCCAGGCCTCCAGGAGCTTTTCTCTGTCCCAGTCTGAGGGAGAGGAGGTCACGCACACACGCGTAAAGACGGGGGAAGGAAGTCGTTTTTTAAAATTCTTTTATATTCTTTGAGAGACGCTTCGACCACGCGGGGTTGGTGGAACGCACCATGTGCTCGGAGCAGGGCCTCTGCAGTGAAAAGGGGAGCTTGCAACATGTCTGCCGTTTCTACGATCAGCATGTCCTTCAGCCTGCGCAGGTCCTGAAGCTTTAGTCCTTCGTAAGGCTGAAAGGACAGAAGAGGCAACAGAGGAAATCTGTCAAAGTGGGTCATGTACATAATGAACAAATGAAAGGTGCAGTGTGTAAGATTTGGTGACATCTAGAGGTGAAGTTGCATGTTGTATCCATCACCTCTCCCTTCTCAGCATGCAGGAGAACCTATGGCCGAGTTCAGTTGTCTTTAAAACCCAAAAGATGTTTAATATGTCCACTTTTACTACTGTAAAAACATGGCGGCCCCCGTAGAGGACCAGCTCCCAATGTAAATATACATTAATGGGCTCATTTAAGGGTAATGGGGGGAAAAATAAAGCATTTAGGTGATTTTAAATTCATGAAAATGTCGGTATGTGATTGTTTTGTAATATTTCTAGAAGTGGCAAAAATAACCAGGATTTGACACACTGCACCTTTAATTAAAATGTGAGGCACGTTTGATGCGTTTCAGAAGTGAAAATACAGTGAGAAACATCAAGAGGACTGTGATGTGGCAGGGTCAGAGCGATTAAGTACAGTATTAGCATAGATTTGGCTGCAGGATGAGAAGATCAAACCACAGTCAGCTGACAAGAGCCTCTGCTCTACAACTGTGCAGGTAACCTCCGCTTCACTGTAAGCATGAGAGCCGACACAGTGGGTGCGTTCTCATTGACCACATTTGTAAAGCCTGCGCAAAGAAACAACACGCTGGTGTTAGTCGTTTCTTTGACCAGAGGGAACGGGATGTAAGAACCACCTTTGACATTTTAAAAGGAGAAGTTTGCAAAGCCAAAATGATCTGTGACTTTAAAAACAAAAAGGGAAAAGTCAAGCCAGCAGGGAACCACCACCACCCCCCCCGCCCCCTGCTCCACCCCCGGGGCTCCTAGCTGAAGTCTCACCTCCTTGTATTGCAGCAAGTTGGTTTCACCGTGCGTGTCCATGTTTGACTGCTGAGCCGAAGAGGAGGAAAAAACCATCTGCGACTCCAGGCTGAGGGCCAGCTCAGTGTGGTGGTGCCGCTCGGCGTGGTCACATGGCGTCAGCTTGTCCTCGTCCTCCACAAACAGGTCTGCCTCACTCTGGACTAGCAGCTTCGGGTAGAGGCGGAGGAGGAGGAGGAGAGGGAAGGAAGGAGAAGACAAGGGAGAAAAATCGGTGAAATGCGTAATGAAAGAGAGAAAAGACAACATGCAATTTCACCAATGGAAATGTCACCACATTTTTTAGAGTCTCGTGGAATCTAGGAGTAAGATAACGTGCTGCAGCTGAGTAACACTCTGCAGTTATCACCAAAACTCAACAGGTGATTAGTTTGTCCATTCTGGGCTCCTGTAAAAGTATTGTAGTGCATCACGGTGCGCTCTGCTCCTAAACTTAAAATTAAGAGCTCATTCTGGAGTAATTAGAAACAGAACTTGTGCATTCAGGTAATTCCATCCTCATAAAAACATCACATTAAGTATTTCATATTCTGCTACTGTGGATGGAAATGGAACCGTTTCCACCTAAATCCTGCAAACTGCACATCTGAGGAGGAAAATATCTGGTTTCCACGTCTTTTCCCAGGCAGCTCAAACACGGGCTGAGTCGTTTAAATCAAAGAGCAGATTTTGTCCGCGATTCAAAAGCTGTAAAATCTGAAAAGAAGGGAGGAGGCTGTTCTTGCATGTGACAGTAATGAAACACAAAACAGATGCTGAGACACACAAAATGCTAAACGCCTCATCCTCACGTAGGGGTTTGGATCTCAGAGCTTTGCTCACTCTCTCACTCCCTCTCTCTCTCTCTCTCTCTCTCGCTCGCTCGCTCTCTCTCACCTCCACGCAGCTCTTCATGCCTGCAGCAGCAGCATAGTGCAGACAGGTGCTGTGGTGGTTGTCGGTGGCATTGACATTGGCCTTCTCATACTGGCCTCCCTCCAACCTGGCTCCAGTCCAGCTCAGGATCATCTGACATTCAGGGGATCCCACACACACACACACACACACACACACACACACACATTAGCTGGATGTCAGCTTGAATGACAATGGCGATGTTATAGTAAACCAGTGTTTGTGTTTTTGTCACTGCTTGTGTTTGTACCTGCAAACAGTCTGCGCGACGCTGCTCGTCCCTCTGCGGCCGGGCCAGTCGTGGTGACAGCGCCCCCTCTGGCAGCAGGAGGATCTGCGGCCCTTGGCACAACACATGGAGGCACGTCTCATTGTGCACGTTTCGCTTGTTGGGGTTCCCCTCTTTGTTGAAGAGGAACGACCTGAGGATACAGATAAGGAAGAAGATATTAAAGGTGCAGTGTGTAAGATTCAAGCGAATGTATTACATATGAATTTTGCTGATGTTTCGTCAATGTACAATCACCTGAAAATAATAATTAGGGTTTTCATTTCCCTCGAATGAGCAGTCTACATTTACATTAGAGCTGGTGCATCACGAGTAAGTGGCCATGTTTTTACAGTGGGAGTCGCAGAATGGACAGAATAAATCAACTCCTGAGTTAACAGAGAGGTTACCAAAGGTTCTCCTATGTTATTGGAAGTGAGGAATGAGGTGAGGGGCAGCAACATTCTCCACATGGAACCTTTAAGAGAACAGGGAGGAGTTGACATTTCCCATATAAACAACGCCACGGGACAGTTTACAGACTCTGGAGAGTCTGGTCAGGGAGAGGAAAAGATGACGTATACAATTCCTGTGTAGTGATTAAATGTTTTGATGGTCTGGAGTTTATGTATCACTTCTTAAGTCTTGATGATCACTCACAGCACTTTGGCGTGCGGTTTCACATTCTCCCAGACACACAAACATGAATGTATCTTTGACAGCATGGGTCAAGTCAGGCTTCACTATCCTGCCACAGAGAAACTTCAGCCTGTGGAGAGGGGGCGGTGAGGACGACTAGGAAGTCGTCCTCACCGCCCCAACCCTTGAGCTACAGCAGCCAACTCATCACAATACGCTCGCACATTCAGAGGCTATATCCTCAGATACTTATTTACTCTCCGCCTTTTCTGTTTTTACATAAACCACGTGTTAAAAATATCAGTCCCTTGTAGTGAATTCTCACACTGCGCTGTTATTCACAAGCCCTCCGGACAATTTGGGGGAAAAGAATCTGAAGTTCAGGGTCGGTCTGAAAAGCAGCAACAAAGGGAGGTGGAGAAACCGAAGCGGATGGAGTGTGTGAGTGAGGCAGACTGTGAGATGAGTGTTGGTGGGGAGCAAGAGAGGCCGCGGCAGGGAGGAGTAGAAAGATAGAGGAGTATTGACTATTTCTGTTTAACATCTCTGGGATAATGGACATGCTGGCTGGCTGGTGGACACGGAGCTCGCGTGCACACACACACACACACACACGCACACGCATGCACACACACACATTCACAAACGCACTCTGTGATGGTGATGGATGTGCCAGTAGCAGTGGGAGCCCAGCTGTGGTTGCAGTTCTGTTTAGTAGATTGTTTTTTTTCTTTCCCCTCTCTGCTCTTTGTCTTTCAAAACATCCATTTGCTAATTAGCTTTTCCACTTTTTTATATGGCTCCACCTATTCCTCCTTCCTCTTAAAGTTTCCTATCTTTGCTTTTGATCCTACATTTCTTTCCGTCTCTCCTACAGTGCAAGTTTTCTTCTTTCAAATCATCAATGTCTTTCAGAGCTGGAGCTGAGAATAAAACCGGCATCGGTTACAGAGCAATTCGACCACGTGTCAAATAATCCCACGGACATCTGGGTTTTTTTGAAAATCTGGGAAAGGCGTGCGAGAGCAAATGGAGCTTTTGAAGTACTTGAACTTTGTCAATTCGATACAGAAAAATGGCATTTCAACTTGTTGAAGCCACGAATAAATGATGTCAATATTCAGACACAGCAGTAGCCGACTCCAAAAGTGTCTGATTATTACCTCATTGTGTCGCCCTTCAGCCAGTTCTGCCACCGCTGTCCTGCTTCTACGCTCATGACCTTCTTATTCTGTCAGCCACAAGCCACTGCTAATTCACCCGCACTGCAATAATCACTTAACTACAACTCAACACCCTCGATGACCCTACAAACACGCGCCTGCGCACACGCGCGTGCACACACACACACACACACACACCGCTGCCCGTTCAGGATTGATAGCTTAGCTTGATATTGGCTCGCTAGAAGCACCAGGCGGGGTTTGTCAGTCGAGCGCAGAGGCCACTCAGTGATTTGACCAAAGCAGGAAGTCTCGGAAGATAAACACAAGATATGTGAGTGGAAAACAGAAATTCATGGTGTTGCTTCATCACTGGAGCAAAAGAGTAATCACGTTAGTTATTGTTATTTACGTCTCCTGGACAGCATGTAATCACTTCTTGCGGAGGAAGCGCAACACTTCCTGAACTACACCCCTTCCCACCCCCCCCCAGTAATAGATTCTCAGTTCTCATGGGATTACGAGCCAATCCAGGCCACAGAGACAACTGGAGGAGAGGGAAACAAAACATGAAGCAGATACACGTTAAAAATAATCGGAAAACAAAAAACCCAAGACTGTGCACCCTGCAGCCCACGCTCGTCCTCTGCCGACTCCGTTATTTTGTCTGCGATTTCTCCGTCGTCTCTGCGCCGATCTACCTCTGTCCGATGGTGCAGTTGGAAACAAAGAAGCATTTCCTCATGATGCTTATCAGCGTCCGAGAGCTGCATTCAGCACGTCTCACCGCCATTATAGGTTAGCGGGAAGGGACCCAAATAGCACACCGATTGATTCACTGTGTTATATTCATGGACTTGGAGGCATTAAGCGGTCATGGAATCACAGTGACCCCCCCCCTCCCGCGCCCCCCGACGCCTCTCTCCGTCCTCGCGAACATTCACACACATGTACACAGATGCAGATGCACATGCTATAATTGACTGGCCTTTTCAAACAGCTTCCTCTAACACCCTCCCCTCCTGATTGTGGAAAGAAAGGGCAACAGCGAAGAGGAGGAGGAGGAGGAGGAAGAGGGGGAGGAGGAGGGGGAGGAGGTGAGGACAGCTATTGAGTCACTGAATCAGCTCCCTTGGTCATGGCCAGTAGCTTAATTATCCCCGCAGGGGACGAAACGACAAACTAATGTCTTGCCGTCCACATGTTTTTATAGCTTGACCCCCCTTTTCTCGCAGCCGACGTTCCACCCCAGTGTTGTCCCTTGAACGGACACCGCCGTGACAACGATGGCGTGCGTGTGTCATTCGCGTTTCGTCAAGCTCTCTCCGTTTTACCGAGTTCTAAAGGGTCTCCGCGTCATACTGCACATCAGTGCGTCTCGAGCCCGGCTTTGACCCCCACCCGGATGACGCCATTAGAAAGCTCCTCCCATAAAACCCGCACAAGACCCCCTTTACATACGTCCTCAACTGTTTCAGCTTGCCACTGTCAAAGAATTTTTTTTTTTTTTTTTAAACAAAAACAAAACTCCGGCATCCACTAACATGTGTTTCTCTACAATGGGAATAATTCAATCAGCATTCCTCCCCTAGGGAAAATGAATATGCAGCAGAAACAGGTTTTTCATCAGCAGTGATGGAAAGACATGACGGGTGACATCCGGGTGAGAGGGCTAATATCGTCTTTACCTCTGGCTGTCTGGACATGGCGGCTGGAACCTCTGCTCCTGCATGAGCGGTGGTCAATGACTCACGCAGCCAGGAATGTGTTTGCGATGTCCAAAGCAGATTTTGTAGTTTGATACAACAGGTATTTGTGATTGTGCAATCCTCATATCTACTCCTCATGACAGATAATCACAACAAGCTGTTATCTGAACAGGTCCCACCGTGTTTGTTTACAAGTACTTCGGCACCGATGAGATAATTACTCGTCACCAGGGGGCTCTTTATCTTCTCATGTAATCATGTTTGTCGGCATCTTTTTCCAAGAGTTTGGTTAATTTCGCGCATTCCTCGTGATTGTTGTGAACTGTAAGAAGGTCATGTGATGGAAATGTCACAGCAGCAGTAGAAGAAAGTCCGGCGGAGGGGAGGGGATGGGGTGGGGGGGATACTAACTACTAATTCTCATGTCTGTGAAAAACTGCCCCTCTCATACATCCGAATACCTCGTTGCTTCAAAAAAAAAAAAAAAATGCAATTATGAAAACATCATACTGCTAAGTATGATTCAATTTAGTATGACTCACTGCTTTTGTAATGTTATTAGACAACTGCATAACGACATTATAAACCCCAGCCTCAAGAATGATTCAATTGAATTTTCTCAAACAAATCCAAACCACGACGAGGGAACAGAGGTTGTTTTTTTTTTTACCTGAGCAGACATGTCATGGCGTGGCGGCAGACGTAGTGCAGGGCCGTGTTGTGCTGGTACTGCTCTCCGTACGACGCGTTGGGGTCCAGGCCGTCCCTGAACTGAGGGTTGCCCTCATACAGCTGCCAGGCCAGGGCCTCGTCGCCGCCGACCAGGGCCTTGCGGAACTTGGTGGCCGTGTTGCCCATCGCTCCAGGCGCACAAGGGGCTGCTTAAAGGGAGCTGTGGCAGATGCCCGTCTGCCTGCCGGCCGGCCTGCCTGCGCCTCCCTCGTTCTCCTCCTCCTCCTCCCTCCTCCTCCTCCCTCCTCCCTCCTCCTCCTCCTCCTCCTCCTCCTCCCCCGTTCACCACAGGTTACAACTTAGAGCAACATGGTCCAGTGTTATCCTGAATGAGAGAGAGGACAAAGTAGATTAGAGGGAAAGAAAGAGTGGTGGATGAAGATATGGGAGGGAGGGGGCGAGGAAAAAAAATATAACAACACAGACGACAGGAGAGCTGGAAAAGCAGGGAGGGAGGGAGACGCGGAGAGGAGGAGGCGCAATCAATCAAGCCATCCATCGATCAGTTGATGTGGAGCAGCAAAGGATGTTATCTTACCAGAAATAGAGGAGGAGAAACAGAGGGACGGAAGACGGAGATAATTATAAAGCGGGGCAGACAGGGGAGGAAAGTTAATGATATCCAAGCTATCGATTTGTTAGTCAGTTGATGAAAAGCGCAGTCAATATTACCTCTGACGGACACCGCGAGTTCAGCTCGCTTTGTGGAGAATTTAGATGCAACGTATGAACGGTGATACCAGCGTGCATGAACGCGCGAAGCCGTGCAAGGCACTGAGACACGGGGCCAAAAACCACTTCTACTTTGCCTCTCGGGCGCCAGGCCCGAATCTGACCACTTCCAGAGCCAACGGTCACTAGCAAATAGCCACTTGTGCTTGCCCAGGAACACGGGACTCACGAGAGAAACCCGCTGGGAGCGGCCGCCATCTTTTCACCATCTTCCCATGGATATTGAACTCAGATAACCGAGGCGATAAGCATCATTTACACCACCAAACCATGCAGTCAGACCACATACCTCAAGCTGAGGCAGGATCCGTGAGCTATTTCCCAGGTTTGAAGAAGGGAACCTCAGAAATGCTCTGATCTGAGTCACAGCCTATTTTAAGCCAAACGTCTGGTCAGACAAATGGTTCCAGAGGAGGTTTGAATGAAGCATTCAGAGATTGCTACAGCGCAGGGATAGGAGGGAAACTGCTCTCGTGACAGATACATATAATATCCAGTAAGCTCGCTATTTGTTTGAGTGGGCTTGAGTATCTTCTTAGGTAGAAGTCCTTGGAGAAGCTCATGTGGCTGTACGTCCATGATGACATTAGTTTCTGGTCATTGAAGTAAGGTTAATCCTTCACCAGCGTTTGCCTTAATCTTACCTTTGTTCTCCCAGGAAGTGTCTTTGATCTACAGTGTCTCAGTCCTTTTCCTGCTCTTTTCTAAAGAGATTTAACCATAAACACTTTACACTTTTTCCATCCATTTCAATGAATCCATTAATCAAGTGTTAGCTTTGTCACACCCAAACTTGTATATATATATATATATATATATATATATATATATATATACAGCATATATACACATATAGCCAAGAGTTTCTACCAGCTGGTTTGCAGTTGTGATTGTTTTCGTTTTCTCGGTGTTCAGTCCCGCCCGTGAGCAGGCCTGACTGCACTTCATTGCCACAGGTGTTGCTAAAAATAATCCTTTTTGGAAAGTTCCTTAAAATTCCTTTGATGAGCTCTTCAACCAAGTCAAATGTGTTCTGTAGTTTCTGTGTAATCATGAGTAAATAAAGTGAACACATCACATCCATATCCAGATGATAATGCAACACAAAAGTAGCAGTGGAGAAAAGAGACAGATGTTTAACGAACAAATCCACATTCTTTGCAGTTACGTGTTTTTCATAATCACCGTCTTTATCAGAGCGTTCAGCTTGGTTTCCGTCTTTTTACACTCCTCCGTCTTTCTTTCTCTCTAATATGCACAAATACACAGCAGTTTGCCTCGTCTTTAAACACACACACACACACACACACACCAGTACATCCTACAAGGAGTAGAGTCTGTGCATGTGGCCGTGTGTGTGTGTGTGTGTGTGTGTGTGTGTGTGTGTGTGTGAGTGTGTGTGTGTGTGTGTGTGTGGAGAGTATTATTACAGTCTTCATTCTATGGCCATCTGTCTGGCCCTCACAAAGAGCCTCTTTTAGCCCCGGCTACAGTTGGCCACTGGCTGGCCAGGCCCTGGAACATTTAAATAACGCGGCTGGCTGCCTCCCCTCGTCTGCCTCCTATTTCTATGCGGCGACAGAAAGGGAAAACACACGGTGACAGAGGGAGACATACGGCTTGAACTGAAGCTGCTACTACTGACGAACAAGAGCCAATCTTTCGAAAGGCCGGCTCCTGCGGTGGCTGCAGTGGACTGGATCGTGTGTGTGTGTGGATATATGTGTGGAGCGGTGGTGGTGGTGGTGGTGGTGGCAGGACTATATGATAGTTAATAGGTCAGTCTGTCTGCTTGGCTCTGTTTTGTGCACAGTGCTTTACTTCCAGTTCAGTTGACCCCTCTGTGTGTCACTCTCCTCACTGTATGTCTCCCATGCTAAAAAAAGAAAAGAAAAAAAGGACAGGAAGTCTTGGACATGGTTTGTGTCAGAGAACATTTCCCCCCCTCACTGGTTTGATTTCGAGCCAAACACAAAACTGAAGCAGCACACCCATTTTTACCATGAGGCAACGCGCTTGGCTTGGCAGTATCCCCCCCCCGAGTACCCCCCCCCCCCCCCCCCCCACGGAGTTTCACACTAGCAGCTGAAAGAGTCCACGGGTACTGAGTGATGACTCCAGTCCACTTGGGGGCGGTAGAGCACGTCAACACCGTTTTCTCAACCACCAATCAACAATACCACTAAAGACAAAGCTTCCGGTGACATACAACCATAGTCAGAGACCAAATGAAGCCATGACAACGTTTATCAACAGGAACAAATATTTGCTTCACTGATTTATGTCTTATTTCCTTTTACGTTTCTATTTCAGACGACTGAAGGCTTGCCCTTCATCTGTGAAATCAACATTTTAAATCTTGTTCCCAACAGTAGGAAATGTCTTGTTATGTTCTTTGAGTGAATAGAATGTACCCAATTGAAAAACATCCATTACTGCACTGAGTGACTGTGTCTAGGACATGAACCCTGATTATCACTGTACTTATCTCGAATGTATTATAAATAAAGTTGTTTTAAAAAGAGGCCTGGTGAGTACAGTCTGTTTTTTTAAGGTCTACTCTCAGTCCTCATGTGCTCTCCTCCATGTTTGTGACAACAGAGATCGATGGAAAGTGGCAAAAACAAAATTCTATTACAGTTACTGTGTTGTTGTTTGTTTTTGTTTTGTTATTCATAATGTCTCACAGTCTTTCCCCGAGGGCTGAACACATGACACCATTCTGGAAATACTTTCAAATGGCTCTTGTTTAAAACTTATGTTTTGGGCACCTTTGGATTCTCAGATACCCAGACAGGAATATACTAGTAGACAAGCAATATTCATATGTATGTTGTAGTTTAAAGGTGCAGTGTGTAAGATTTTGGTCATTTTTGTCACTTCTTACGAAACAATTACATACTGACATTTTCAAGAATCTATAATCATATAAATGTTATATATATATTTTCCATTACTCTAACATGAGCCCATTAATGTAAATTTACACGAGGAGGTGGGTCTTCTCTCTGGAGGCCGCCAGATTTTTTTACAGAAGTAAAAAATGGACGTACTGAACATCTTTTGACTTTTAATGACAAGTGAAGTCTACCACAGGTTCTCCTGCATGCTCAGAAGGGTGAGGGTGAGGTGATGGACCCAAGATGCAACTTCACCTCTAGAGGTCACCGAATCTTCCACACTGCACCTTTAAACAATCTGAAACATTTAGGAAAATGACAAAAGGAAGAATTCTGGGTCAGTCCAACGATCGGCAGTGCCCGTTATCAGGGCTGATATCTGATGCTTGACTGATCACCTGTCATGGTAACTGCCATAGGTTCTCCCACTGTACCTTTAATAATAAAAGGCATTTACACTGAGGTTTTTCTTCTGTAGACACGACTGTGTCGGAAAGATGTTCAATCTCAGTGTAACTGCATAGTGCAAACATACCAGTTATCCGCCTCCATCACTATCAGTCATGGATTATGGGCTGTGAAGCAACTGAAGCCAATATCTGTCGACCCCTGGAATAACGTGACATGACATGATGTACACATACGGAGCAACACGTCTTGTCCATGGTGCTGTGGTGTCACCCCGTTGCCATCGGAAGTTGCTGCCAGCTGACACACTGACAGTATCTGTGGATGTCAGGTTGTCAGGGGAGACGTCCGAAAACTTCTACAGCGGAGTCGCAGACAGCAAACGACGCCTGCGTGTAATTAGCTGGGTCGCCGAGTGTGAGTTTAACATCCAGGTCAGACCTCGTGTGGTTATCCCCGAAGAAGTGTGTCAGCATGAAATGGAGCACTAAACAAACAGCAGCCGACTTCTCTCTCTCTCTCTCTCTCTCTCTCCCACCCCTCCTGCACGTTTGTGTCCATGCGGCCCCACGGGTTAAAGCTCCTTTGTTTAGCTCACTGTCAGACCCCGTGAAATGTGCTCAACTTAGCCGGAGAGGGCGCCGCCGCCGCCGCTGGATGAAACGCAGCCGCCCCAGGGCCACCTCACCTCGGGGTTGTGACCGCCTCTCGCGCGGGCCGTCAAGGTATCGTTCCCACCCTGGAGAAGCCTAACCTTCCTCCCTGCCTCCCGCTACCGAAGCTAGCAACACCGTCTCTCTCTCTCTCTCTTTCTCTCTGTCTCTCTCTCCCTCTCTCCCCCTCTCTCTCTGTCATGTTAGCTCGTTAGCTTCAACTATAACAGCAGCAAAAAAATAAAAAATAAAAAAATCCCCGCTGTTTTACTCACACGGTCGTTTCACTCGGTCACAGCTCGCACACTCGGCAGGAGGCGGAAATCTTGGCCCATCGTCCGTGTCGCTGTCATTCGCAGCCTCGGTAGCTTCCCCGCTGTACCATCCTCTCCTGGCTGCTACCACCGGAGCCGGTGGCAACGACGACGGGGGATGCTGCTGCCGCTGAGAGTGGAGGGGCGAGACTAATCTGCCCTGTGTGTTGTTGTTGCTGCCAGAGAGAGAAAACACACTGCGCATGCGTCCACGGCAACAGTCACAGGGAGGGCTCACTCCTGATTGGTTGGGTGTCTGCTGCTCGCTGGTTGGTTCCTTATTTTGGAACACGGAAATCGACCCCAAAATGTAAATAGATCTGTCATCTTTCCATTTTTCACCAATTCACCGACATATTTGAATTTTTTCATGTTTTTCAACATCAGTGCTTTTGGTTAATTGTCTTTTGTCTTTGATTTCGGCATGTGGTTATCTAAAATGTTAATATCAAATCATTTTAATGTTTTGATTATGTAATAATGTTCAAGGAAACAACAATAATAAACAAGTAATCATGAAACAGTCATTTGGCTTCAGTTACTTTGCTGTGCGATGAATGAATAGCATGTCTGTTTGTTTTGACCAGACATTTCCTAACAAACAAATGTAAACCAAGTATCATGAATAATTAACACCATCCCACCACATTTCACACACTTTATTAAAAACCTGTTGCCATGTCACTTTACAACACAATTGTGTTTATACTTTCCGTGGTAATGTCACGATTGGTCCTGATGATGTAAATCACTGATTAACAATTCTGCCAAAGATTAAAAATATATTGTGGATCCAGACCCATGGGGTCATGACCCACCTCTCCAGAAAAGGTAGCATCATTAACAATGTGTTTGCATGATGCTGCTGAACAAGTGAATTATGACCACACACACACACACACACACATATATATATATATATATATATTTCTAGCAATCGCTCTCGGAGCAGATGCCCATTGAGCAGGCCTCACACAGGCTTGCCTCATGGGGTTTGGTCCTCCTCGTGGTCCTCGTGTCGTGGACATTGTTGTCGTCCTCCTCTTTGTAGCAGTTCACGCGGATTCTGTTGAACAGCCGGCCCAAAGCTCGCTCCACCTCGTCCTCAGAAAACCCAGGGAGCTTGAAGTCACTGTGATGACACTCTCGACAGGTCTGACCGAGGGGCCGCATGATCACCGTGCCCCGCTCCTTCACCAGCCGGTACCGGAACACTATTATCACCTTTGCTGAGGCCCAGACATTTGAGCAGGAAGCACACTGGAAACTAAAAGACAGTCATATCATAAGTCAGGGTGAGCTGCCAAATTAAGACATCTGCAATTAAAAGAACAACAACATGGTGTATGTTAGAGCAGCATGATACATACGTTCCATGGGCATTGTAGCAGCACACCTTCCAGCCTCTCTTCCTCTCCTCTGGGGTGACTG
>JAFBJT010031483.1:0-24360 GCA_016785325.1 Chascanopsetta lugubris | reverse complement strand
TGTATATGCATGTGTGTGTGTGTGTGTGTGTGTGTGTGTGTGTGTGCGTATGCAAATGTCTACATGTATATAAACATGTACATGTCTATGTTGCTGATCACCTCACAAGCGGTCATTTAGCTTATCTTAGCATCAGGACTGTAAACACTGACATTGGTTAAATCCACCCGCACCTTCGAACCTCACACACAGCAGGTTTCCCGCCCCAATGCCAAGCTAAGCTCATATGTGAGACATTATATGCTAGTATGTGATAACCGTTCGAGTATCAATTTTAAAATTTCAAATCAGCTGTCGCTATGAGTCTTCATGGATCCATAACCATACTCACAGTAGGATGTGAGGTGCTGTGTAAAAAGTGATGACTGGGCAAACACACAGTATGTATAATACATGAGGTTCCATGAGACCTTCTACACATTCTACTAGAAATATTCTTCATTGCTTTCTCCATCAATGTGTCTGATGTAATACTTCAGTGTATATTTGTTAGACAGTGTACACTACAGTGATGTGTTATGGCTCAGGCTGTGCTATATACTCTGATTTAAAAAAAAAAATAGGAAAGAAAAAAAGCTTTGTTTGTGTTCTTGAACGTCCCCTAAAGCCTCTGTGTTCATGCACCTGTTCACTGTTTGTTTAACCTGCTGCTGAACACTGACCCACACTGGGTGTTGTGTTGCTAACAACCATCAAGCCCCTCCCTCCTCCATCCATCCATCCATCCATCCATCCCTCTTACAACCCTCTGTCCTCCATCCCTCCTCCATCCATCCCTCCCTCCTCCCTCCATCCCTCCGTTCATCCATCCCTCCATTCATCCATCCCTCCTCCCTCCCTCCATTCACTTTGTAATGCACCACTTTAATAATGTAAAGTGGTCCAGTGAGTAAACAGTTAAGGTGAAAGTATTGATTCTTGTGTAGAGACTGAGTATATTTATTTATTCATTCATTTACTTATTCACTTATTCATGTATTTACTGTTACCAGTTGATTTTCTGAGACGACATTACTTAATTGATTATCTGGTGACAGGGAAAGGACCAGAGAGAGACACTAATGACTTTGTGCTCTTTGCATTGTGTTACAGTTCACATGATAAATTGTTAATAATGATCACAGTGAACCATTTCCTCTTTAGTTTGAATCAATCACAATTCTAGATTCTCTATTTCTATAAAGAGAAACATCCAAAGGAACATGTACGTGTGAGAGCGATTGTAGAGACGGAATCATTTCCACAATCTCCTATAATCCACAGCAATGCTCCTCTGCCGAGTTCGCACTCGCGAAAATAAAGAATTGCGTTGGCCGGGAATCGAACCCGGGTCAACTGCTTGGAAGGCAGCTATGCTTACCACTATACCACCAACGCGATTTCTTACAGTATGACTAAATGCCATTTTAAAATGTCATCTCAATTACAGTTTAACTCAGGGTAACTGGCTTGAAAATGTTTACAGTAGAAGTTGTGTTACTTTTCAGTGGGTTTGATGACTGGATGAGAAACAAACAGCAACTTTCAAAGAGTAAACACGTGACTCTGACCTGTGAGCGGGTCGTACGATCTGTCCAGTTCCCTGGAGTCTGACAGACTCTGGTCCTGACTCCTGGACTTCATCATCTCCCGTGGGTGTTTCTCGCTGTCACAGTAGAATCCGTGCGTGGCAGCGCGTGGCAGCGCGTCTACCACCTGTGCGCCCTCATCCCGCAAACTCTGCTCCGGTCACGAACCGCGGGCTGCGGACACGGCGACCCCCCCAAAGTCACACACGCACACCCACGGAGGGAGGAAAGGTCCGAACAGAGCGCGTCTCTCCGCGTGCCCGTCTCCGGTGCTCAGCGTCCGTGCGCGTTCGCGTCCACAGTCAGCGTGCACTGCAGGGGCCGAAGGTCCGAGTGGAGGACAGGGAACCTGCTGACCTCACATCATCTCTGTGTGTGTGTGTGCAGCTGCTAAACATCTGTATCTGTAGAGAGGGGGAGGGAGGCAGGGGGAGGGAGAGAGAGTACGAGAGAAAGTGGGAGAGAGAGGGTATGAAAGAGAGAGAGAGAGAGAGGGGAGGAAGAGGGCAAATAGAATTACAGTATTTCTAAAAAACTGTATTAGTGTATGAATATATTTTTCCACGCAAAACAGCGTAACATTTATATATAAAGTAGAACAAAGTGTGTATAGAAATAAATACACACATACACACACACACAGAATTTACCTATATATGGTGTGAATGAGTGTGTGTGTGATGAGTGTGTGTGTGTGTGATGGATGCCCTCACCCTGTCCGAGTGATGGAGCAGAAGACATAACACCTGCAGATCAATACGTGGTCAGCTCCTCGTCCTTGTGCCGGTGGAGCAGAGAGCTGATGACTCTCATATTTCAGAGAGCAGCAGCGAGGCCGAGCACGGAGGCAGAGGTGAGTATGGTTTCAATAATGCGGCCATACATAGCCCATCATCTGTTTGGAGACAGGAGAGAGGCCAGAGTCCCAGCAGCTGGGTGTCCGTGTGTTCTCCACACCGACGTGCGAGAGACAGCGTGAAGGGTTAAAGTGAAGGGTTACATTGATTCTTCATTTCGGTGCATTTCACAGGCGGTGGCCTCATTCCACTTCCTCGCCGGCTCTTTGTGTGATCTTGAATTCTGTTGCATATATAGAGGTTGCGTTCAAAGAAACAAAAGGTCATTAGTGAACTGGAAGGGGTGGTTCCAGCTGTCAGGGGCCACAGTGCCCCCCCCCCCTTCCCCCCTTCAGATGCTGCAATGTCTTGTAAGAGCTTTTCATGTTTTTAATGACACCAACAGACCTTTACTCTTCAACTACAAGAGTTTCTCTGCAGATAAAATGAGGTTTTCAAACAATTAGACGAGAATGTTTCCTCCTACTGTCCTCAAATGAAGCCAAAACACTGCACATGTAAATGCTGCCACCTTGGTCATTTGGAGTCTTGATCGAGTGATGAGGGTTAAAGTGCCTGGGTCCCACTCTCTACTAATGATGAGTCAGCATCAGCTGTCAGTCATGATGTTTCCCCCTGTCAAACCTAAGGCCAAACCAGAGAACATTAGAACTATCAGAAACAGATTGGCACAAGGCAGTGGTACTGTAACAATCAACCACAGTCAATGTTTCCATGTGTTTGTCTTTAAATTTCAACTTTTACATTTGGCTGAGAAAAGCTCCATTCTGCTTGTTGGGGGATTAAAGGTGCAGTGAAGTTTCTTTATAGACGAGGCGGCGAGTGAGGGATCGTCACGTCGTCTGTCAGAAGAGTGATGATGAGGAGGGGAGGAGATATATCAGCTGCTGGAGGGCGGGGGAGGAAATAAAGGAAAGCTGGTGAGGTTTGGAATTAAAGATGAGAGTGAAGACAGAGTGACTAAGAATAGAGGGAGGGACGGAGGGCGGGAGAGAGAGAGAGAGAGGACAGTGGAGAGGTGTGTGAATAGATGAGTTAGATGGGCTGTTCCTCCCTCAGGGATTTACACAGGAGTTTAGTGTCGCTGCAGGCTGAGAGGTGGAGCTGACAGATAACCAGTAATGAGCTGGGATTGATGCCTCAAGTTACAAACTATGATGACGACACAGGTGAAACCTACACACACACACACACATGGAAACACAGGAGAGACACACATACAGAGAGCAGAGCCAGCAGAAGATCACATCCTGCATTCAAATCAGAGTCACATCATATCCTCCAGGATTGTGCCTCAGAATTGGATAAAGTCAATTTTTCCCCCCTTTTTTTTTTTTAAATAAAAATTCTGCCAGCACAGATAAGGGTGAGGATGCACTGATAAAGAAATGAAGGGACGGTTGGGGGGGGGGGGGGGGGGGGGGGGGGGGGGGTGAAGGAGGTGAAGGCGAGGGGAGGGATGGGAAAGGGGGGTGGGGGGTTTGAGCCCGAGACAAAGTAGGCAATCTCCCCTCAAATGAATATTTGATGAGGAGGCTGATATGCACAAATGAAACGTTATAAATACACAGCTGCATTAATGGGCTCTCACAGTGAAATACACACATTTGGCTCCATCTGGGTGTCTAAGCCCCTGTCTGCACGCACACGTACACGCACACGTGCACACACAAAATAACACACGGATGCATGGATTATATCAGGGAGATGATAAACTGCCCAATAGCCGACAAAATTAAAGGATTTGGGATAGATTCCTGACTGGGGATTTAGATCGAGCGTATTAAAGAGACATTACATAAAGTGATATCTTGCACTTTTACTGGAACACATACACACACACACACACACTCCAAGGCCACCTTCCATTTCTGTCCTATTACTGTGCACTATTGTCTGTGGAACAGGTGTTTGCACAAACATGTCACTTTGTTTACACACACACACACACACACACACACACACACACAATGATTATGAATGTCAGGTGAATGTGAATGTTGTTACACGACAATGAGAAAATGAGGAGGTTCTGTTGTATTGTTGAGGTTATACAGTTGTGAAATTGAAGTAATAATTATAATAATGAAAATAATAATAATAATAATAATAGCTTTACAGTTAATAACTTTATACAGCATGAAATCAGATGACTACCGTGTAGAAACTACCAAAACACTGTCTGGAATCCTGTTTACGGTGTATTGTTTCCTGAATAAGCACAAACCAGTAATCATAACACCATACAAACATATAGGACAAAAGTACCGACTAATCCGATTTTCTTTTGGCGCTAAAATGTCCCAAATTATTTTTTTCCCCACTTTTCACTCTTTCCCCTCTTTTCCCCTTTATTTTCCCCTCTTCCTCCTCTTCATCCCTCCAGCTCAGCTCTCTGTGTTCTCCCCTCTGCCCCCCTGCGTGGACCTTCCCTCCACTCCACAGTCACGTCACTCTGCGCGGCCTCTGACAAACACAAGCGCCAGGGCGTGTTGGACGTGAGCACCTGAGGGAGCAGACATCATTAGCGAGAGGCGCTGGAGGACAGAGTCTATCAGAGATATCGGCTCATTGCTCCGACCGCATGGAGGTGGAGGGACAGGTGTTTGACGGGGGAGGAGCGAGTCAGAGGGAGGACGGAGGAGGAGAGAAAGTTTCTCAGAGCGATGTCATCTCCTCGGCAGCCATGACAGTTCCCATTTATAAACTTAAATATTGGATTTATCGATTCAAATATTTAGCCAAGGTGCACCTGCGGGACGAGCAGCAGAATGCTGATCTCAACCCTCGTGTTTAAACATGGACATGCTTCCAATGTTACTGTGCAATAGACACAGTGAATTAAAATACTATTAAATATACAGCAAACACTTTAATATATAATACAATGGATATAAATTCTGATTTTACCTTCATTGTTTTTCTGATCACGTCTGATTGGACGTGTCCTCGGGCTGAAGTGATGCTAAAAATAGCACGTCCATCAATTGTCCAATCACAGCGCAGATGCAACAAGGTGATTGTGATGCCGGTGAAGTCTGTGGATGGTGCTGAGAGGAGCAGTGTGGATTAAAGGCACAGTGTGAAAGACTTAGTGGTGAAGACGCCACATCAGCGGCTGACTTTGACTCACCTCACCCTTCCCTTCCGAGCATGCGGTCACCTTCGGTCATCATAAAAACTCAGAAGGTGTTTGTCAATTCTGGACTGCTGTGACAACATGGTGGCCATAGAGAGGACCTGCTCCTGATCTGAACATAAAGGGCTCATTCCAATAAAAACAGCACATTGTAAATTCAGGCAGTCATGTGAAAATATCGGTATGATTAATGGCACGTGTCCAAACCTTTAAAAGGGGAAACACACGTTGAGTAGTAGGAAACAAACCTTTATTTTAAAAAAGAAACATAAATATACCTAAAGGAAATCGAGATGAAGGAATAGAGTATAGGCTTAAAGAAATTGCATAATTCCGATCTAATTCCCGTCAAAAACAAAATCATTTCAAATGCTCTGAAAGTGGAAAAGAGTGAGAAGAGTCCGAATCCGTTTCTTCACATGCACCACAGAAAACACAAAGAACACCAGCAGTGATGAAGACATTAGTTTTCCTTGTATACTGGCCACTCACTTCAAAACATTCAGAGTGAATTGTTAAAGCTAATTCAGAAACCACCTGTGCGATGTGCAGTAGTGAACGTTAATCATGGCTTTGAATGATAAATCAACAAGCGGGTTATTTCATCACTTCAGAGCACCGTCAACTCAAACTCCTAGTTCCAGCCCCTCAGCAAAGACGTAAAAATTCAACACTTGTTACATTTGCTTTGAACACAGAGAACTAGTAACACTTATCCAACAAGCATTTGTCCGCAAAGGAAAATAAATCTTAATTGAAGATTTACAGTAAGATTCAGGAGGCTCACGATCACCTGTGATTAAACGTGAAATCATCAAAAGAGATCATTCATTTTCTACTAACGACATCAGCAGTGATGATGATAATGATGATTAAAAATACTTGGTTTGAATATGTGGAGTTCAAACCTTCATGGGTCATTTAACAGTCCAGACAGCCAATACTGCAGAGTGCACACAATGATCCAGAGCAATGGGGGCACTTCTTTAAAGAATCACACACATCCACACACAGGACACCACAGAGTGGGTGGGTAGGTGGGTGTGGCTAGTTTTAAGGTGCATCCAGTCCATTAGTGTGTCCATCTCCTTTCTCACCCAGTTCACAGGAGACAGAGGATGAGATCATGAGATGACTGAAAACCAGAGGGAGACTGGTTTTATGTTTGTTTATGTATACATGTCCACACGTACATTACATTTACTGTGTGTGTGCGCGTGTGTGTGTGTGTGTTTGTGTGTGAGAGCGTGTGTGTATCCGTCTCAGGAGATGGTGGAGAACTCTTTGAGCAGGACGTCCTGACTCATAGTGTTCAAAGAGACATTCTTCCTCACATTGAGACTGATGGAGCGAACCTGGAGACACAGAGACACAGACAGTTACTTCACATTCAGCCTGACAGGACATCTCCTCACTACATCCACCCCTTGTCTGTGGTGTACACTTTGTCCACTATGTGCCCAGCCTTCAATTAAAAGGCCACTGAAAATGTCACTTGACATGAAAAGGGTCTGGAAGTGTAATGGCTGATTGAACTGATGATTACACAGTGGCTGTGAGATGTTCGACTCAGCCAGGAACAAGACTCGCTCCATGCAACCACGTGGCCTAAACTCCCACAATGCACTGCTGCTTATCTCACCAGCTCCTTGAAGAACGCAGCCTCTTTGGGCTGCTCTGAGTATCTCTCAAACTGGTCCAGACCATCCTGCAGTTTGAGGGTCAGTGTGTCGTAGTTGGATCGTACCACCTCCAACACCTAATAGGAAGAGATACGTTAATTAAAAGGCTCAGTGTGTCACTTCTGGTAGGAAATAGGTTTCAAATAATCCTACTGATGATTGTTAGAGTGTATAATGACCCAAAGACATGAATTGTTTTAATTACTCAGGAATAAAGTCTTTGTATTGACACCAGGAGAGGGTCCTTGCTATTAAGGCCACCGTGTAGCTCCACTATGTTTTTTTTACAGAAGCTCACAATGGAAATGTTAAACCCCTTTTGAGCTACAAGAGGTTCTCCAATGCAACTTCAACTGTGGGTGTCGCTAAATCCTACACACTGTGGCTTTAACTAGGGTTGTGTAATGTCCAACTCCATGACACACACACAGGTTAGTCCATCTTACAGTGAACTCAAACGGTCAAATATAATCTGTGTTTAATACTTTATTAGAACATTTCTATTCATGTAAAAGCATGTGGAGGGCTGAAATACTGAAGCTTCACAACCGGTCCCTTTACGGCAAGTTATTTCCAGTCAGTCCATGTCTGTGCACATACATGTGTGTGTGTGTGTGTGTGTGTCTGTAGTGTGTGTAACTGCCTGAAGTGAAGTAAGCTGAGAGATAAGACATCAGGCTGAAATCAGAGGTAATTATGCAGATTCTCCACACTCGCACCTCTGCCTTTCCACCATTCAGTGGTGACATGGCCCCTGAGCACAGCTTCCATTATTTTATTAATGGCCCTGCAACAGTCTGCACAGCATGAAACACTTGCAGTCAGATCCACAAGCTGCGTCTTGTCACGCTTCCCTGAGAACACACACTCTCAACCACGGCCAGCTCTCAACCACAGACACATACATGTAGATCATGCAGCATCAGCACACACACAAATATTGTACATGTTCGCCTTTTGTTGAGGCCGTTTATCTCCAGCTCTGCTAAATCACTTTTTTTTTTTTTATTATTGACAGCAAGTAAAGGAAATATTACTCCTTCTTGTATTTGTAGTAAATCTACGGCTCTGCTAAGGAATAAAATGGCCGTTGTTTATATTTAACCTTTGATGTACACTGATGAAAAATTCATACCCATCCCTCTCTCTACTTCTCTCCCACAGCTCAAAATCACCTCCCCTCTCTCTCTCTCTCTCTCTCTCTGTGGAAATCTGGAGGCGGGTTTGAATGAGAACCTCAACGAATGTGTGATACAGTTTGTTGCCCAAAAAAAAGAGGACAAAATGAAAACAGGAGGAGGTAAAGGAGGAAGAGGTGTGAAGTGGTCAAGGAAAAGTAAATGGAAAAAAATAAAGGAAAAGCCTTCAACATCACTGTTCTAAGCCGCTTCCTTTCTGCATCAGTGAGCAGGTATGATTACATTCTCACAGGGTTTATCTCAAAGCGTGGATAAGAAATCAGTCTGTGTGCTGATGTGTATTCTGACTCAAAAGAAATGTGTGTGTGTGTTTGTGTGTGAGTGAGTGAGTGTTTGAGGGACATGCACACGGGCGACAGCGGCCAGATTTAATGCTGTGTGTTTCGGGAGGCCATCCATCTTGTGGTGTCACTGGTTGGGAATGAGGACGCTGCAGGCGGCAGGCCGACGGGTGGCTTGTAAGTCAGAAGACAGCAAAATGGAAATGCTAAGTTTCTCTGACTTCATTAAAAAACGAGGAGCAAGGGAGAGAGAGGGAGGTGGCGGAAAAACAAAGAGCTTTAAAGTGACAACATCAAGGTGGCTTCGACTGATCCAAGTCAAACATGTCACCTGTGTCCTGGGTCACTGAAGTGCTGCGCTGGACACGTTTAGACACAGAGCCACTGGAAGGATAATGTGGATATTCATCAATGTTGGGGTTACTTTGTTTTAAAGTGTGTTTTTGTTTGAATGTACTATGAGCAAGTGCATCTTTACATTTGACATATTCTAAATTCTAGCACTTTCACCAAAGCAATAGTTCTAGCTGTGAATCCCATCTGAACTTTGAAAACGTACAATCAGGTGGGGAAACTTATACAATCACTGAGGGGAAAGTATAAAGTGGAAAAGTGAAAAAGAATGTACCAGAGAAAGTCTGATGACCTAATCCACGTCATGGTGGAAAGAGTCGGTCAGGTGCATTTCAACAAGTTCCTTCATTCTAAGGCAGAACTTTTCTTTTAATAGTATATTAACTGCTCTTATTCAGTATCTCCACAGAAACTAACTGAAGAGGTGAGACTGTCCAACTCTCAAAAACAGAGCCGGTTTATTTAACGAGTAAATGTCACATGGGGAAAACCATATAAAGCCGACTGGCAGCACGTTGACACTGGCTAACTTCTCCTTTGCCTCTTTGTTGTGAATAAATCTGGCAGATAAAAGTGGAGAGGTAATTGGGGAGTATAATGACCAAATCCATCACTCTCTTATCAACTTGTTAAAAAAAAGACTCCTGGACGTTTCCCCATTCTCCCCGATTTGACATAAGTGATAAAGGGACTTTGTGGAGCTCATAACGCTCATATCAGTCCAGCCTCTTTCCAATCCACACTCAACTTTTCCCACTAACGATGAAAGAATAACCTCAAGCATTTCAAATGCTGTCCAGATGCTTAATGAGTCCATTTGCACTCCGTTTGTTTTGCAGCAGGTCTCCTACTGCGTGTAAAAACAACTTCTGCCAGAGCTGGCTCCAGACAGCAGAGAAACCGCAGCAATTACTGTACTTTTAATAAATCACACAAACATCCATAACTCTTATAAGGAAAGTGTTATAAAAACACAGTGGGAGGTGAATTATTTGTTTTTGGTTTAAAAAACTCAACTCAACAGTGATGAGTTTTAAGCTTGGTTACAAATTCATATATCACAATAGTCAACATGTGTGCACACATAATGGAACATGGTCTATGTTTATATAGATGTATTCCTGACTTGATGACTAACTGAAGTGCAGTACAAAACTGTTTTCATTCACACAAACATTCATACAGGATGTGCAGGAAACATGAGGACATTTTGGATTCTGGTTCTTGTACAAGGACACTTGTTCTTGGAATTCAGCCACTAGTCCTCTGGTTTGAGGGCAACCATCCTAAGTGCTAAGCACCAGTCGCCCCACTAATTAAGACAGTATTGTGTTAAATATCTGAGACATAATAGGACCAGAGTAAAGACTACAAATATAAACAGAGCCTAACCGTATAATGCATCGCAGATTTTACTCTGTATATCTCCCTTTAGGTCTAGCGGTTAGGATTCTTGGTTTGCATGCAGGCGGCACAGTTTCAACTCCCGGTATGGGAAGTGCTATTTAGACTTATTATGTGAAAAATGTATAAATACAACAAATCCTTTGCAACAAATACAGTTGATCTTGTATGCAGTTTACAAAAATAGCTGCAACGATATATTTACCTGTTTGTCAAAAGCTGTGCTTCAGTAAAGGTGCTATATCCTTAGGAGGCTGCATTTGAAGATGTATCACATCATAGGAGCTGATTGGCTTTTGTAGTTTTTATTTGAATCGAAATACTGACAGTGTGCCACAGGGTTCAATTCAAGTGTACACATCAGTTGAGAATTAGTCTAAATCATTGAATGATTTATTTTTCAATGGAAGGCAATACCTACAGAGTTGTAAAGCGAAGTCCTGAGTCATTCATCTCAGAGCAGACTATACTCCATTGGAAATATTTAAAATGTAGTGAACCTCTTCTCAAACACTTTGAAACCATCATTTTCTGTTTTGTACTAAAGAATTTATGAGATTTACCTTGGAAATGGCAGGAGTGAGGATTCAGAGGAGCTTAGCCTAAATGGCCCCGAGATGTTGCTGAAGTTTATTTTTATTTCAAAGAGTGTGGGAGGAGTTAAAGTTTGTGGTGTTTACCTGTTCCTCTGACAGCTGGGAGATGTGGTTCACGGCAGCGTACGACTCAATCTTGGGGTTAAAATGATTGACGATGGCCCTTAAAGACAAAGACACATGCACTTTACTATACAATATGGACACCGACTGTCAGGTACTATCAAGCATCATAGTCTAACAGCATTAGGAGATCATTCATCTTTGAAAATGTTGGACCCTAACTGCAGGATTTGAGCCACGTGGCTTCAGCTCACAGTTAATGTGCCAGATCAAAAGAAGTTAAAAAGGGTTCAAGTCAGAGCTCAGAGCAAAAAAGGAGGCATTGTCCAAACAGTCACAATAAATGTGGTTGTATCTAGATCTGCCCGGTTACAGATGGAGGTTAGTGGCGAAAAATAGACAAGCTCATAAAGTAATAATCTGTTCTGAAATGGATGTCTGAACAGTAATAGCAGACAGTATCAATGAGACACTGTCAAATAACTGTGTCATACTTGTTCTGTGGTCTATAAATAGATAGAGAAATATCTTTGAATCAGCCTGATATGGTAAAATGATCAGCTCTAGCATCACAGAGGGAGAAACGACATGAGGTGACAAATACTATGCTTAGCTGAGAGCTTTTAGTTTGAAACTGCAGATACAGGAAGTGGAATCAAGTTTTTCCCATAAAAAGAGAAAAGCTGAGAAAAGAAAGAAGCTAGAGATGTGTCGCTTGATTATCTATGCATACGTGTCTATATATATACACAACTGACTTCCACGATTGTTTGGCTACATACCAAAGCAGTCTAAAAAAGCTATTTCGGTGTATATTAATCATATAAGCAATAATGACAGGTGGTGCTGACCATTTCCCAAAGGATCTTTGACAAGAAAATGTTTAAATTGCCCGTTTAACGCAAAAACTCATTTACATTCACTTCCATTCAATTCACTCCGAGTGCATCTTTCATCTTATGTAAACACACCAGGGAATTTCAAATGTAAATTCAGATGCAATCTCCTCCAGCACCACCATTCATTTATAAGAAATAAACAGCATCATAGCACAGATATAAGATGATGCAATAAGCACAGCTGTGAGATGAAATGGCTTATTTAGTCCTGGGATATAGAGTGTAATACATCAAATAAATGATAGTGACAAAAATGCAGAGAACTCTCTGTAGTGGCATTTCTGCTGTCCTTTCCACGTGGGATATCGGTATATTGAGGATAAAACTAATGGAAGTAAAATGGAATTGGCCCTTTCATTTGAGTTGATTTCAATACCGTCTCTCTGGGTTCTTTATACCCCCTCTACCTTAATTCATTTATTCAACTGTTCATTATTCTTTCCAATTCCCTCCTGCTATCCCTCACCCGTTGTGACTGCCTATTTAAACAGTGCAGTCTACCCCTGATGGCTGAGTTGCTGAATCCAGGGGGAATATACCCACTCACTCAGGGGGGGCCCCTCTGGGGCCTCCGAGCCAGGGTGACCTCAGAGGATGATCTCCCCGTGGACGATGGAGGAGGAAAAAGAGATTAGAGGGAATAGAACTATGCTGAAGAGGAGCAGCATGTGAGTGTGTGTGTGGAGTAATGTTGGGGCGAAGCAGATAAAGGCTTTAAAATGACGGAGAAGACTGAATCTGAATTATACTCCCAAAGACTTTACTTCATTCACTTTATTCTGACCTTCCTCCATCACATTCTGGTTTGCTCTTTCCCTTTAATCCAATATGACCCCTTTCTCCCTCTTAGCATTCAGCATTTGTGCGTGTGTATGTGTGTGTGTGTGTGTGTGTGTGTGTGTGTGTGTGTGTGTGTATGTATGTGTATTTTTACCTAACATTGACAAGGGCATGTGTGACTTTGCTGGCTGGCTCCTTCCACTGCCCTGTGTTGGTTGATACTCGCAAAACTAGAGAATGACAGAAACAAACATTATCAAGTATATGTACATGTGCGAGTGTTCCGGTTTAAGGCCACAACTCATGATTATTCAATTGTCAATAATTATTTTCACAAAGATTCTATGGATTGTTTTCTCAAATTAAGTTAAGGATAATCAGAATTTACCAAAGGCTCCAGTTACATTTTCAGAAATCTGTCCATAATCAAACATATTTATTGCACCATGACATAAAATGAGACAAAGGAGTCAATCATGTATGGTGTTGATAAGTAAGAAATGACTAGAAGCAATAATGTATGCCATTTAAAGGGCCAGCAACAGCACTGTTGGCGGTCAGAAAAGTTAGGTACAGGAACATTTCAGTGCCCACATTTACTTAATTTAAATGCGCATAATTCATTTTCATTTAGCTGACCATATGCACGTTTCACATAGTGATTCATTGCTATGAAAAGTACACAATGAGTTTGGATTTGAATACGACAGACATACCCATACAGTAAAGGTTATCGAAGACCTGGTGCATTCGTACGATTTCATAGTACAGCTCGTCGTAGCTGTTGGAGGTGGGCAGGAACGTGTCTCCGTATGTTATGAACATGTTGAACAGGTTCACTATCTGTATAAAGGAGATAAACACACATTAAGTCTGAACGGCACCACAACACATTTCCGCTCAGACAGATAGTGGTAATTTATATGTGTGCGCGCGTGTTGTTTCTCACCATCAATGCCAGGTGAAAGATGTTGTGCTTGGCCAGCAGTGTGGTCTCATTCGACAGCAGGAATTTCAGCAGGTTGATGAGAGCTGTGCAGAGGGAGATATGTCGGCATTAATGAAATAATCTGGAGTGTTTATTGTCATCTAGCACAAGCAGACCCTAACCCTCCCTCAGTGTGTTATCAAAGTAGATAATGGAAACACTGGGGGGAACCTTTCCACACCAAATCAAGTCCAATCACAAGTTTTTATTGAGGTTAACAAAAGAAACAAAATGAGCGTGCAAGAAAAAAATCATTAAACAAGCTCCAAAATGAGACGACACAACAACACAATGAAGAAGACAAACACATCTATTTTTTTCATTTGGCTCATTTTTTTCCCCACCGCATTCCTGTTTCATGCTTTCCTATTATCACCACCAGGAGGAGAGGGTCATGTTATTCGGGGAATTGGGTAGATTATTGGTCTGATTAGAGAAAATCTGTATTCTAATGAGACAATGCGAAGGCACCATTACCAGCTCAAATGTTATCCTTTTGAGCATTGACCGAGTGAAAACGGGGCCAGGAGGATGGATTGCACTTTCTTTAAAGGCTCATTATCCAAATCTCGGTGATGCAAATGCATTTACGCAAAAAACAGCCCCAAACACCCCAAGAAGCGACTGGTGTGGAAATGCAAATGCAGGAGGCAAACTATAAGTACAAGGGACTGAAATTAAACATGAGTTGTCTCGGTTCATTCATTACCAGCCACACAGCAGTACAGTTAAATTTATAGTATACAGAACTGTATCTCCAATGTATAGATTCTTACAAAAGTAATCACTCTTTATCATCTTTAATGAACAATTAGAAGAGTATGGTGTATGGTCCGTCTACAGAGAGGCTGCAGTTTGGGTGTATTTTCAGATTTTCTTAAAATGTTGCTATTTACAAGATGTTTCTGGGAGCAACACTGGGTGGTTAGCTTAATCTCATTAAAGTATCAGCATTTCTCTGACAATAGAGTAGCTTGCAGTGTATATTGTACACACTAAGTAATACTGGGGGGGTGCACTGCAATGTGAGATTAGAGGCTAAACAAACTCTGTTGGGCTTCAAGCCTGAGTTTTCTGTATCATGAAGATGGCTCTCTTTTCATCTCGTCTACATCACCATAGTAACATATGCTGGAATCAAATGGGGATGTGGGCAATGTTCCCTCTAAGCTGTGCGTTTGCGCTATGGCGCACTGCTCCAGCATTCTCTGCGCACAGCAAATCTATGCAGCGCAGAAAATAAAATCCAACAATTAGGGGGAACATGGGGTATGGGGTAGGTTAAGGTCTTAGTTTTATCCAGCAGATAACCACACACTAAAAGCATGATGATGGTACAGCACATACATATGACTGAGCAATAGGGTTTTTATGCTTTCCTTATAGTAGATGACAGTCCTAAAGTGATACTTGCCTGACCAGAGCTCTCTCCAAGTGTAGTTTAATCTGATTCTGCATTTCTTCTGGTAGCACAGGAGTTTGTGGATGATCTGCACACAGCGCCTACACAAATAATAAACACATAAAGCTGTAGTTAACAGCAGATGAGTCATGTGACAACAGTATGCGTCAAGAGTTTATATGTATGTGCTCACAAATATAAATCCATGGGGAAATCCTTCATCATGTGAGTGACAATAAACTCCACCATCAGATCTACACAGAGAAGCACAGGAGGGGCAGAGAGAGAGAAACAACATTCATAGGATCAAAAAATCAATAACATTTTGAAATCGATGTAGAAATAATCATTTTGTTGCGTCATACCTAAAACAGCACACACCAATGGCCGTGAAGGGATGTTCTTGTCCACCGCTTTTTTCCTGTGCCTCATGGGCTGAAAAAAAAAAAGGACGTTTATTGTCCATGTAAAAACATTTGGACATAGTTTGGTGCACACTATTCATTACCGTGGCCTAAATAATCATGGGCGATGGATGAGTTATTGTGGTATAACCAACATTCAAAATTAAATGATCGTTACATGACTAGAATGATCACAGCAAACCTTTAGACAACAAATACCTTGACATCCTAGAAAAATCTGCGAATTCACTCAAAGCACACTCACCATTCTATGGAGATTGACTCTGAAGTTCATATTGTCATCATGAAGAAAGGCATCAGCATACTGGTCCTGACACACACACCACACAGGTGGATTTGGAACATGGACCATGTTATTCAATGATAGTGTTGGACAACATGTAAACAAGAAGGGCTCATACCTCGGCTATGCAGGTGAGGATGATTAGGCACAATCTGGCACTATTGAGTCGATGCTCATCTGGCAATAAATGAGACAAAAACATTAGAAAGTGAGACAAATCAAAATCAACAGCGCTATGGCCAAACCATCGTATCATGATGTTCGCAGGTTCGAACCATCCATGGCATGACACATTGCAGCATTACAAAGGAATAAAAATATATCAATCTTTTTAAACATAGCCCTACAAATAACAAAGCCAAAAATAATATGCAATTCATCAAGTGTTAAGATGTGTATTCAAGTGTAATCAGAGACTTTTTCATAGCTTTTGAATTAATTAACATTGGTGTTAAAACACGAGTAGAGCTCACTGTGCTCACCGAGCGCCTACACACAACACAAATGTCTTGGAAAAGCTTTAATATTTGGACAGCTCACAATTCAATATAGCCATAGCACCCACTGTGATTTTAATGATACCCAAGGACAGAGATGGATCAAATAGAAACAGAGACAAACATGAAGAGAACATGGCTGTGTCCGTTTACCTTTCGTGTCCTGCATTACAATGGAGGCGTACTTCAGGAAGGTGATGAGGAGGTTGCTGGTCTGCAGGTTGGGATCCAGTGGCAGCTCTGGGTTGTTCATCACTACAAGACAAATGCACACATCTCACTTAACTTTTCAATCCTAATCAAAATTACTTATAATAGACAGAGAGCAGATTATGACTATTACTTGATCTTTAAGTAATAAAATCAGTCAGACCAAAGTCTACCAGGAAATTACATGATAAATAATGAGGTTTAAAGTATATGCTTATCCTCTAACATGCTGGGTAGGTTTTAACAGTTATGTTCATCCATTAAAAAAAAATCTCTGTATCACACTGTTTCATGGATAAATGATAAACCGGTCATGTCCCCGTTTCCCCACCCCGCAGACCCTAGACCCTCATTTGTCTACATCTCTGTCAGATCACTGTTGGCCCGGTGGGGAGGAAGATTTCACACTGTCAGGAAACATACCACCTCAAGGGGGAAGAAGAGGCAAAAGAAAAACATTTTTTTCCTAACATGTGATGCATGATGATGCATGCAGGCACGTGTGTGCTAGTAGTGCTGAAGCTCCCTCGACATGTCATAATGCATGCTGCATGAGAAGCATTCATCTGTATTGGAAGCTGCAGGTTAATATTTTATATAGAAAAAGGCTCTTAGTTTTAAAGCAATGGGGGGAGGGCAGCCAGAGATAGAAACATGCACCTTTTGACAGTTACCGTACGTGTGCATGTTAAATCACATGCCTCTGGATGTGGTGCACAGCCCTGACACAGGGCCTGAAGTGAGAGCCATGCACTCACTATCAGAGATTAGTAGGTACACTGGAGGTGTGCATATCTGCACCTCACTATTTTCATATGAACCTGAAAACTGTGTAAATGTTTGAAAACATTTCTGGTGTAGGTGAGTGTGTAAGAGGTTCTGCTTGAGGCTGCAGTGGATGGGAGCTGCCAAATTTGGAAGGGGAGAGTTATGAAAAATGAAAGAAGCAGAAAGCCTAAACTCCCTTTCTACCTCCAGTGAGCGGATGGCTCCATTCTGTTTACAGATGAGGGTGATAAAATAAATAAAATGTTAGCACAAAGAAATGATAAAGCAGGAGCTTTGTCTGTAGTTAAGCTCTAAGCGAGAGTCTATACTTCTTTCTTTCTTAGAGCAGTTACAATCAGGACACATCTATTATTTCTACGTCTCTGTGTGACAGAATGAAAACATATGAACATGAATCCATTACTGTCGAGGGAGGGCGGTGTTGTGCCAAGAGGTGTGGTAGGTGTTGTTGGAGTAGGGGTGGTGGGCGTGGTCGGAATGTCGATCTCTGGGTGGCTCTGTTGGGGGACAAATAACACAAATGAAAAAATCATTACAAGTACTGCTGAGTGGATTGACCTTAGATTCACATCAGGGCATAATTTGAGGCATAGACGGCCACAGTGCACAGCATATTCTTTGGTAGACACATTTCAATGTCAGAGCTCATGTTTGGGTAAGTCAGTTATTTACGTAATGACGTGAAGTTCTACATGAACACTGCAAGTGTCAAGCTGCACTAAACCATGAGGGGATGAGGGTGGTATTCAATAATCAATGTAGGTGATGACAGAGCAGTAGGTTTTGTTGCTCTTTCACAGCTGTAGGTGAGAAATGTATGGAGGTGTGTGGATGTGATAGAGTCAATGGTACTAACAGTCAGGAGATGGACTCTTAAAGACAAGCTACTTTAGTGCCAGTGACCTTATACCAAAGCATCACGAAGACAGAAAGAGATCACTGACGGAACTACAAGTTACACATGGAAAACAAATGGCTTTAATTTGCACTGTTCTTGTCACATTTGTGTTCTCACAGTCCTTTTTAATAGGGCAAAAATAATTACAGCATCCTACATTAATCCGTGATGCTCACTTATCTTTACGGCTTTTACAGAAAAGCAGCACAGTTGTTTTGAGACTCGCAATGTTCTGTTGTGTCAGCCATTACAACAGCATCCGACCTGAGCACACCATTAAGTGAATTAGATTGTAGACACCGGGAATGACTGTCCCCGTGGGCAATAGCGACAGTGATGAAGTGATTTGAAGAGAGCAACTCAGAGTAAGTCTCAAATCTTCTGCCGACATTAAGCATCTTCTGATTAAATGATAGCATCACAATCACATCTTGCTCAAGAGGAAGTAAACTTTGTCTTCTCCTTTTTTAACCAAATTACCTTTTTTGAAACTTTGACTCTATTTGAAAGTGCCTCACATAGATTATGTTGTAACCGGCAGAGGATTTGAAGGCCAAGGAAAATCCTACTTTCCAAAGCAGGGAATTAGTTATGTCTTTGAATTCATTAAAAGCAGGTGAGCACACATGTGACGAATCTTACCTGAGCTAATACAGTGATGAAGTTGCGGTTGAGGTGAACAGCCTCATACAGCGCCAGCAGAATCGCCTCATTTGTCCTGAGATGGGAGAGAATTTGATGGTTTCAATGGGCTCCTTCATTTCTGAAGTCAAATCCTCATATAACATCAGACTCCGCAGTTAAACTCAATCAAGGCTTCAGTCCAGCCAAACTGCTTTTATTAACGGCCACTTATTACGTCAGCGAGTCACTATTGTGTCATTAAGTGCAGCATACTGAGGGCAGCTACAAATAAATCGTCGACAGTGAAGTGGAAAAAAGATTAAGTTGTTTTTGTAATAACAAGTATTAAGCTGTTTTTCGAATCCATAAAATCTAAATATCTCAGGAGGTGTAAAACCAAACTCGTGCAGAACATAAGAAGGATTTCACTAAAGATGTTGGGTCAGTCAATTATGAGTCTGCATTTTTCTAAATACTTGTCAAACACAATGACAACAATCCATGAGCAGGGATGAAACACTGGTTGGGATGAATTCTGTAGAATAAAAACAATTACACATGACCCATGAGAGAGAACTTAAAACACTTACTGCACAGAGAGCTTCTCATCAGCATCTGCTATGAACATGCTGCCCACCTATTGACAAAGCAAGGAGCCATTTATCAATAAAACACAAACACAAACATCCTCATGTATAATATTGTATCATAATTCATCTTAAAACACAACCATTGTCAATCAATACAAAACAAATATACTGTTGAAACGAGAGTGAAAATAAGTGCTTACCATACTGGTTAGTGTTGAGAAGAAGCCACCCTGATTCTCCTCCTCTTTGTCTTTGTACTGCCTGAAAGATGAGGAAAAAAGATGACAGATCTAAATAGACAGAAACAATGACAAATTGAAGACAGCAGAGGCCACAAAGCAGCAGAGGTGAAGACACACATTCACACCCAAACACAGCACTTGTAACTTAACACACATTTATTTCCCCTGCATCATCGTCTCCTCCCTGCTATTTATTATCTACGGGGCATTCAGCTAACACGCAACAACAATGAACTGTACCGAGCCGTCATCCATCACCGTGACACGTCTTTCAACACACACAGGCCGACTAAGACCTTCTCCACAAACAGCATTTAAATTTTCAAAGCTTGACTCATCCAAAAAAACATAACCGACAGCCAAAGAAAACTGTCAGGTATAAATAACGAAAAGAATAAAGAGCCTGTTCCTTTTGCAGGAGAATAGAAATAGAACATTGGTGCGAGACATCAAATGAAAACTGCTGACGCCAGTGGCCTCAGAACATCACGCTGAGGATCATTAAAAAACAACATGTGGACATATTTAGATCTCACCTGTTATATTCTGTCAGAGCCTGGTGAACAACCATCCCCATTCCCTGAGGAAAAAGTAAATATTCAGCAGTTCAATTAAACCTGTGAAAATGTGCTGTAAATGAACATTAGACCAGCTATTTATTATTCTGCAGGAAAGAAGAGAAAGTAAGTGACGCCATACTCACATCCAAAGTTGGCTCATCATCAATGATGGACAGCTTCACAATGTATGGATTCACAGACTAGTAGAGAAACAGAGAAAGAGTTTTGTATCTGTTCATATTTTTGAGAGGACAGGCTCTTCTCATTTTGCTCTCTAGTTATAGGGAGCTTGTATGTCATTTTTACACTTATCATACATTACTCCATTTTCACTTAGCAGGCACTTTTACACATGTATACATCTGAGGGTGGATGGAGACACCGGGAATTGAACCCACAACCTCATGACTTCATATTATTGGAGGTGGGTGAAGGTGTTAACATACAGTAGCTACAGTGAAGTTGGAAACTCAAACATGTAATGTGAATGAGAGTGAATCCAAAAACTCACGCATCATGAATTTAATCGTGAATTCAAAGCTGTTTTCAGACATCTTTAGGTTTTAACAGCCCCCTGACACATGACATAATCCAAATTTTAATAGAACAAAATACACATGGTATGTTCATATTGCACTAGCAAACACATTATTTCAACCTCATTGTTTACTGTTTGTAACTCTTCCCCCATGACCCTGACAGGATGAAGTGTGGCTCTAATGGATTGATGGAGTGATGTAATATTCTCTCTGTGCTGACAGGAACATTCATGACTTACACTCACTGAACTGAAAAGATCTCACCGAGAGGACATTACAAAAGCATGTGCTTAAACCCGTTTGACAGGTGCTCCTACTGTTATTATTGTCTCCTGAGACACGAACAATGGCTCATAAACCCCATGAAAAGACACTGGAGGTATAGCAGGCTTTTAGATGTATATATGAATACAGCACCTCCCTGTGTCCAGTTCAGTCAAAATGTCAGCGTTTGTGTCACATACGCACCTCATATTTCCTGTAGTTGACCAAGAGGGCCAAAAGCACCACAGCATCATAACCATGCTGCCCTCTACTGGAGACATCTGACAGAATCTGAGGGGAGCAGAGAGGGAAATGTTCTTAATGATGATTAAAAACAAGAAAAGGGCAGTGAGATGAGACACAGTTCCACTCCTCACTCACTTGGAGAATGGCTTCAAAGATACTGTTGATCATCACATATTCCAGTATGGTGTTCTGACTGATGTTGTCTGTTACCTGTAAACACATCGTCACACACCTGGTCATACTTTGAAAAAGGCAAAGTTTGCCCATAACCCTTTTTACCCAATTCAGGTTATTAATCTATTTCCTCACCGTCACCAGACACAGCAGCAGCTTTAAACAAAGACTCTTCAGACTCTCCGAACTGTCTCCACACAGAAGACTGTCCAGTCTCTCCATTAGATCCTGCAGGAAACACAATCATGCTTTTAGTCTTTTTAGTATCAAGGAATATTATCAATATCATCTTCCTCTCTGTTTTCACACAAACCTTCATTCTTTGCTCGGCCTTGTCAAACCCCATCAGCATGTTGATGATGTCAAAACCAGACGTTGACTTGTTCTTCTGATGAACCCCTCGGAAAAGTGCACACAGCGTCTGGGCGAGGAAGACAAATGAACATATATAAAGTAAACTCAAATCACTCTCAGATTAAATGCGCCAAATTGGAAAAGCTAGCAACACCAAGCTTCACTTTGAGAGAGTGCCAGAGCACATTCAGCCCCCTCCCACCAACCCTCTGGTGTGAGCTACACCCTCAGGATGCATGAACATGCACTGCCTGACAATTGCTAGAAAAGACAGCTCCACTGAAATCGACTACATCTTAAATGACACCGATTCTAAATAACTAGCTTTTGGTTATGTCTCTGCTTTTGTGGTGTGCAACTGTATTTATTTGTGCAATCAATCAAAAAGTGGTTGAGAAACCAAGTACTGATTCAACCTCTGTGGTTAATACCTGCAAAGCATTGACCACTTTAATCTGATGCTCTTCACCCAGCGCCTCAACACAGTGGTGGAACAGAGAGTTGATGTTGTCTTGAATGCGCTGAACCTCTTCCCCATCCACGCTCTCCAACTTGGACTCAAGGTATTCAAGGTTCACCTGGAACATGACAGAGACACGGAGAAAAAAAGATAGCAAATGATCAACAGCACTAATATTTGCCGTCATTGTGGGCGAGTAGAGTAAATCAATACTTTGTTTTACTCTCAGTGCACAGCCACCCATCTGGATACTGCACATGTGTGTCATGTAAATGAGGCTGCACCGACCCATGCCCACACACACTTCCTGTTTTGACAAATACATTAACCTTTGTTGTACCTTCATGAGAAAGAGCTCATCCCAGAAGCGAGGGTTGTTTTTTGATGGGTCCTCTTTCTGAAAAAGAGAGCAGACAGGAAACTGATAACACTGACACATACATTTCTTTCTCACACATTTACCACAGACAGTCTCCACTGCGATACTCACTGCAAAAATCTCATCATACATCAGCACCACCTTCTCTTTCAGAGGTTTCTTGGAGGACGACGTCCTCCTCAGCAGCCCTGCCTTCTTCTCCACCTGAGACATGACTGAGTCTGAAGACAAGCACACACTGAGTGAGTGTCAATTCAAATGCCAACCATCCACAGGTGCAGCCCAATAAAATGAACTGGTTGATCCCCATACTTCATTCGCCACTTCGCTGTCTATCTCACTTCCCTGCTCATTTATTGGTGAGGCTGTCAAAAATTCTAAGACAATAAGAACTGCAAAAAATGTTGCAAATCACATTCTAAACTAGTACATTACAAATGAAGCTGTGATTTATTTATTCATTTTAAGGATCATTTCCAGAAACACAGAGTGCCCGTCAGTGGTGAAGCAGGTTCAAAACATTAGCTCAGAGACGGTGATACAGATGTTTACTGCCAGTGATGACCATTAAACCAGTGACCTGAGCTGTCAAACCTGTCTACAGATAATATATATACCAACAGGTAAACACGTCTGTCATGACCAACGACAAGGTTGTTTTATTTAAATAAATCCCATAAACTGAAACAATTGCCATGACCTCTGGTGACATATGTGCGTCAGTGACCTGAGTTACACACCCTGAGCTTTTAAACAGCACTGTCTACACACACGCTGTTTATACCGGGCTGGTCGAGGCGTAACACTTGATATACGAAGATACATTTATGGCTCGTGCCGGCAGGAGAAACCCCCCGAAGATAAAGCTCTAACAGCGTGACCCGCGCTGTCTTATCGACTTAATTACAGACATTATCAGTTGACAATTGGCAAATAGCTGCCACATGATTCAACCGGGGCTAGCTTGTTAGCATTAGCTTACACACCCATCGTTCCCTCGCTGAGTTAAACGGTCAAAACACCTAACAGCAGCGTGTCCGCGTTAGCAATAGTGTAATGTAGTGTAGTCGACGCCGTGTAAACACACTCAGTTTCGTTTATAAGCGTATTTAAATTCACGACAAAACGTCCAGCTTTGCCAGTTAAAGCTAATGCTAACTAGCTAACGCCTGTTAGACACTGACTTGCACGTTAGCTTCGTTAAGAGTGGGTGCGATGACTGACAACATCATAGAATTAAAACAGTCACAGAGGTTCCAGTCAAATATGGAGAGTGTGTGTTTCTTACCTCAATGAAAAAATTAAAATGTCTGAATCCTTGTGACAGCACTAACCTCTGCTAACATACTGAGGGTGCTGCCCGTGGCCCCCTGCTGGTCGACGTACTCCCAGCACCCCACTCACAGGATACACGTTTTTAGACGCCTTAACTTACTTTGTGAAGTTCGTTTTTGCATAAATAAGCACATGAATATAAGAAAAACACAACGAATACACATAAAATGTGTTGAACAATATGTTATGGGAAAGTGATGATATATGATTGTTTCCTTCAGTAAATTCATAAGAATATTTTGATTTGATAATTAATGATATTAATCCCAATCACCTTTA